>KE505664.1:188073-201403 GCA_000441515.1 Elaeis oleifera
CGGGGGTGGAGGACGATGGGGCGAGAAGATGAAATGGCTGAGAGCGAGGAGAGTGATCTACAACTGGGATGTTTGGAGAAGACGATCTGTTTTCTCTTTCTAGAGCTGGAGCTTCTCACTCTACCCATCCTGAGAACTCTCCGTAGATCATTCCAACACCTTCAACATGATTTCTTTGTCAAAATCCTGAGCGAACAGCTTCCGAGATTTATTTCTGAAAACTGCCGTAATTAAGTAACCATGTACATAGAGTAAGTGTATATTCCAGGGTGTTATCTAGTGCATTTCATAAGCTCATTGGACGTTGGTGCCAGGATCTAGGTTCAAGTGCCACCCTCACCAGCCGGTTTAAGTGCCTTATGAAAGCTATCTCAATAAATCGTAATTGTTTGTCCCAGAAGAAAACACAATCTTTTCCTCTAAAAAAAAAAAGAAAGAAAGAAAGAAAGAAACACACAATCAATAAAATTCATTATTTCAAATACTAGGTCACCAAAAAAAATCTAGTTGCAGTAGATGACTCAGAAGACTTTCAGCATTCTGGGTACTAGTTTAGGATTTGTTTGGTTCGTAGGAAGAATTTTTCTTTCTCGAAAATAATTTTTGAAAAGTTACTACTTAAGAAATTATTTTCTGAGAATATGATTTTGACATATTGGTTGATCATAAAAAAGTCACTTACTGCAAATGGCTTATATTTGATTTACCTATTTTTTTGAAAAAATAATAAAGAATATCTATAACTATAATACTCTTAATAGATATAAGGCCACATCTTTTTACTCCTAAACCTTATGTAAATAATAATATTACATTTATATTAATATAAATATAATATTAATATATTATAATATAACATTAGATCATAATAATTTATTGTATTAATATGATACTAATATATTTTTATATAATATAAATATAAATATAAATATATTAATATAAATATTATATTAATATTAATAAAATATTATATAAGTATAAATATTAAATAATACTAAAATATAATAAATATTATAATATTATATTATATTATATTATATCATATTTATTAAATATTAAGATAATATTAATATAATATTATTACTTAGTATTTCATCCTAACCATTTACTGATATTTTGTAAAATCTTAACTCTGCATCTTAAAGGAATATTTTGATAAAAAAATACCATCAATTCTCATCTAATGAGAAGTTCCAAAATTCATCTTCTCTATGGGTTTCCACTTCCCATGAAACGATAGAAAGTGTCTTTCCATGCATAGGAAGAGATTTGTTCATTATTCTTCTATTAAAACTCCAACAAAATAAGAGGCCTCTTCTCTACTTTTCAGAATTGCCTCTTTCCCTCTCCACTTCTTATGAGCCAAATGAGTCTTTAATATTACTACCAAGGTCATTTTCAAAGGCAAGGAACTTATCCATATATTACTCCCTATAAGAGGTTTTATGTAAGAGTTCTCAAATGAAAATTATAGTTCTGGCTGGGACTAGTTCAAACTAAACTACAAGTGACTTCGCATTCTGTACAGTAAGCTCATTTGCATCATTTGCCCTCTAAAGGGAGTTTATTGTAAAATTGGTTAGTCTAAATTTGATCCAATTCCAGCAGCTAGCTTGCCGGGTATAGTTGAACCAGAAAAAAGAAACTTCTATAGTACCTACATTCCACAGGGCTTAACTATAAGGGCTTGTTTGGCTGTCTCGATCCAAAATCATATTTGGTTGCCTATAATATCTACGTGAACTTCTTTGTGCATCAGGGGCGGTGCAGAATCGTGCACACCGTCCGTGATGATTGGCTCATACGCGGGGCCGAAAAAAATTTTTTTTTTAATGCACCGCATCTCTGTCCCATATATGAGCCAATCAGCAATGGGCGGTGCATACGTTCTGCACCATCCACGGTGCACAAAGAATTACTCTTGTACCTACATTCCCAGCAGGACTATATTTTCTTCGTATAGGAGTTGGGCCGGCCTGCTTCAAAGCCCTTATGTTCTCATCTGAACAAGTCCAGACTGATTTTTTTAGTTGTGTTGGTCCAATCCCATGTATTTTATGGAAGAATTTTTCATTTATAGAATTTTGCGTGCAGACAACCAAAGAGACCCTGGCAGAGGAAATAAGAGTAAAGAAAATTTAGAATAACGCTTATACAATTCCTGTGCAAGTCCCGGCACGGATCTTGCCGAAACTGGTTCAATTAAAGTGTAACCACATTTAGACAAGCCCCTGCGCAAATATTATTAGACTATTTTTTCACGTGCGGCGCAGGTGATCATTCAGATCCAGGAAAACCCCGTTCCGTTTGTCAGATTGTCTGATATGTGCCACTGCAACCTGATCAGGCGTTGGAAAATTACTGGATATGAGAACAGAAGAAACAAACAGGTTTAAAGTCTCAAAAGGTATATCATGCGTGTAATATAACAGTACAATCATAATCATCATATTCTTTCAGAATTAAGAGGAACCCTTCAATTGAGCTTCAAGTTTTGCTAAAACTCCATCGGCAGCCAATATGCATTCAGTGAGAAGGATAAGATCACCAACATAATTACCATTCCAGAATCCTAGACAGAACTTAAAGCAAGGTACTTGTACAATATGCACTTGGGATTCATCAATAAATTCTCAGGGTGCAGAAGATCGCTGATACGCCGTGCTCGGTGGAGCAAGTGGTGGCGGCAAGTTGACTTGAGTTTTGGCCGGAGGCGAGACCAATGAAGGTGGCAAAAACGAGGATGGTGGTGGTGGAGGGCTCGAAGAAGCAACCGGGGGCCGAGGCCGGAACCAACGATGCGGAGGTGGATTCCACCGTCTTCCCTTGTTGCGGACTAGGTGATTTCTTTGTGGAGCAGGAGGAGGATGGGATGACACCCTCTTGCTCTCAGCGTACACACAATTGCTCATGACCCGAACTGCACTGCCAATGGAAATGAGAGCATAGAATGCCAACAACAATCCTAGGACCAGTTTCATGGTGGAGTTTCAAGTACAAAAGCCAATTGCATTGATTTGGTGGCCGTGCCTTTCCATATTGGACTATATATATAGGAACTGTTAAGGAGCATGCAGAAGCCTTCACGGCACCGCACCGTGCAGTGCACAGCGTGCCATCCATCGTGTGGTGAACGACATGCATTGTGTACCGCACCATCCGATGCACAGCAGGGGATCCGTTCTCCACGGAATATATCTAATCTGTTCTAGACCAATTGGAAAGCCACTTTTAACTGGAAATGACGTGAAGTCATCGGAGTGGTCGTTTGGTTTTTATTAGTTACTAGGAAGCATCCGACTGTCCTTTGTTAGACTTCTAACTTCATTTTTTTGGTACAAGACTTCTAACTTCATTGGATGCCCTTTACCATCTTCATTGGTCCACCAAGGTGGCTTGACGGCACTGCCGGTAAAGGACGTGGAAAATCTCCACCATCTTTTGGACTTCTGGCATTTTTCTTTAGGTGGAGGAACTTCTGGCATCCCAATTGGATGAGTAATTAATAATGTTTTGGGCTTGAGTGAGAGGGTAGGGGTTGTATCTTTGGTGCGAAGGATTCACCCTCCTTCACATGACTACACTGTTGGATCAACAACTGACTGCTTCAAGATCTGTGCCGGTAAGTGAATTATATAATTGAGCATGCTTTGAGATATGTGCGTCCAGTGATCCAATGTTGATTCATGTGCTGGAAGGTGAACGCTTCTTTCATGCATGCAACCCTGATCCTATGTGAGAAGAGGAGCAGTCATAGAAGCAACTAAGTTTCCGCCATTGAAAGATAATGAGAATCTTCGACACTAGAAATTAAAATGACAAATTTGCATATGTTACATATGGAGGAAAATGTTCAACATGTTTTATAATTGATTGTCCCCATGCACAATATTGTTGGCGAGCCTTGAATAACTATCTGAAAACAAGTTTTATACCTGATTCTTCGCCGGGCTTGGTCGCATTTTTGATCAAAGCCAAAGTAGAGGAGGGGCTGCAGTCTGATTATGCTTGTATGGCCTCCATGATTTGGTTTGCAAGAAATCAAAGACTCTTCCAACAGCAAATCTTCTCCCCAAGGGACATAATTAGAATGGTATATGGTCATCACAATGATCAGCTTTCTATTAAAACTGGTACCTTTGGAACTTGGTCAAGGAACTGGGCGAATCCTTTTTCCACCAGCAGACGATGGGTTCAAATATCATGACTTGGATAGCCCCTCTCCTTGGAGTCCTAAAGTTTAATTTTGACGGAGCCAATACGGGAATAAAACATCTGGTGCCTGTATTATCAAAGATCACTTTGGGACTCTTTTATTTGCTGCTGGTAAATAATTACCTTCTTCTTATTCTGTCACTGCGGCAGAATTACAGGGTGCTTGGTTGGGAATGCATCATGCTCTCTTCTCCTGCAATGCTACCCAAATACAGCTGGAGAGAGACTCAAGTACTCTTATTAAGTGGCGTCAATGTAAAACTCCCTGCAGGTATGATGCTGATCCTATTTTGAAAGATTTGAAGGCCTGGATATCAAGCTTGCAAGCAATTAACATTTCTCGTATTAGAAGGAGGGAACGAAGTGGCTGACTGGCTGGCTGGGAGAGCCTTAGAAGAAGATTTTCTATTCTCTATGGGCAGACGATTCACTGTGAGCTTTTGAATTTGTTACATGCTGATGCTTATGGTATTGCTGTTTAAACTCTATTTTCTTCTTTCTTTGTTCTGTTCTCTTGAACCCTGTATTCCACCAAAAAAAAATTGCCATATGTAACAGCATGCTTTGGTCATTGTATGCTCTAACTCCAAGGTTTTCAATGCAATGCCTCTCTCTCTCTCCATATGGCTCTCTGCTCAGCATGAAGGCTTAATGCGGGCTTCATCCAACTAAGTGTTTAGCCATCATAACATGCCTTGACATTCCTGGATTTAATCAAATTAAATGACTTTTTTGCAATTTGGAAAGAGGGAGCGTGTCAGTTGGCAAGAGGCAACATACCAGTTGACTGGTGATCCAAAATGGAATTTTACTCAATGTAGATATAGATTGGCACTGCTTGCATTTTATTTGTTTATTCCTTTTTGCCTCCTCAGCCTGGTCTGTAGCTCTGGGCTGAACAACTAAACAAATCATTGTTGAAATTTAGACAATTTAAGTATTGTTCCTTTACAATTAAAATTTGGACAATTTAAGCACCATTCATTTGCAAATTGCGTGCACTCTCAATTTGGTGCTAATAAATGTGGTGCCATACTACCTTATGGATGATGCTTGCATGAGACTAATTGGAATTGCGGTTAATCCAAACCTGTCCAAAGTCAGAGCTCATCAACTTTGATAAGCACTGTTGGTTGTCATCACTACTAATTCCATAGGAATTAGTTCTTGATAGATTGACAAAAAATGAAGAAATTTTCTTTGATGGGAGGCAAAACCTCACCAACTATGTAGACCAAACAAAATTCTGAGGACTAGAAGTGTTAAATTAAATAAACAGAAGCATCCTCGGTAGATGTTGGTGGAGATTTCACCAAGAGCACAACAAAGCTTACAGATTGCTCATATATAATCCGCAATACAACAACAAAATCCCAAGCCAAACAGAGATGAGAAAGTTAAAACACACCTCTGCATGGAAAAGCATATTAAAAAAAAACACCTTCTTCCATTAGGGTATGCAATTCAAGCTAGGAAATGGAAAGCAAATATCAATGTGGCACAATCATTGGAAGAATATAGAACCACTGAAAGGCACTTATCCAATGCTTTACCTTCTCACGATAAGGCCAAAAATAATAGTGGAAAGATTCCTTTCTGAAGCAGATCCTAAAATCCAATTTGGAGAAGACATCTTATTGAACACAGCCTTTACAATTCTTGATTTCAATCAGAGAAGTTAACCTTTCTAATTCACTTGACACAGCGACATAGAAATGGAACCCGAAAGGGATCTTCATGGGAAGAGAGTGTCATATGTTCCTTAGCAATGAAGGAATGTGGTCAGAATTCATCAAAACAAACTGAAAAATGCCTCTAGTCAGAAAAAGTAAAAGTATTCAATTGGCTACTTTTTCATAATAAAATTTTAACATAAAAAAACTTAAAGAAAGAAAATTACAAAATACGCAAAGTTGCGCCTTTACCATTTATTCTTTTCTGCAGGTATACCGCAACCATTTGGAAAGAAATAAGTTGGAAGCTTTATACTCCCCTTCCCCTAGCTAATATCAAAATAATGTGGAAGGATGGCGAAGGAAGCTCCCACTAAATATTCACAAGCGACCTTAGGAGAGCTTAGTCTCAACTATATTTTGGATAATTTAAAAGGAGAGAAACATGAGGATTTTTCACTTTAAAGCACTCTCTTAAAATATGATCTACCATCATTCAATCTTCCTCTCAGGCAACCGGACCTCATGCTACAAATGAAAAGCAAAGCAAGAATTAGAAGATATAATTGCACAACTTAAAACAGGGGACTTATAGAGTGGACACAGGTCATTGTGATAGATGAAGAATAGTTTCAAACTTACAATCTTAGATTACCGTAAAAATCAATCAATACTTCTACCAAAAAAAAAAAAATCAATCAATACCATCATCAATATCTGGTCAACTCTAAAACCCAACCAAACCATTCCATCTTGTAGAAACCTGATGTAATATACTGTACATTATTTAATAAAGTTAGGGTGGTAGATCTCCTATCACTAGGAAACCAAACCTCCCTTTTCCATCAAAAAATTTTGATAAACTATGCTCCTCTCAAGAAGGGACAGAGCTATCCACTTCTTTCGAATCCAAAATTAATAATTAAATTAATTTAAAAATCCATATTATTACTGATCATGATCTATATTACTAAAAGCAGCTACCAACCAAATATCATGTACTTTGGGATCTCTAACCTATGCACTATATGAACATAAAAATAGACAATTTTCATTATGTCAGTGTACTAATATTAGTGTCTATATAAAATATTTAAATTCAGAATCCATCATATTAATCCTGATCTGTACATGATAAAACATATACAGATTGACTGTAATACTTAGACTATAGTGAAACATAGTGGCATATTATTTTAATTATTCATTTTTTCATCTTGTTGATGTAAGTCAAAGACTAGCAAATATAAATTTGGGGTTCTAAGCATTTTTAGTGGCATAAATTATGATTCATTATAAAGATCTTTAAAGTTTTGGATTTCCCATTATTGAATTTAGATTTTAAATTAGTAGATACCCTCTTCTCTCAAGAAGAGTGAACCCATCTCTTTAGAACCTAAAGGTACATTTGGTTATACTTTTTTATTTTTGATTTTTAATTTTTAAAAGTTATTTTTATTTTTTAATTTTGTTATTGAGTAAAGCAAAAATAAAAGTATGTTTGATAACTATATTGCTATAAAGCAAAAAGCAATGATTAGAGACGGCAGGTGAACAGCTCGACGAGGGAGAAAGGTTTAAAAAGGAAGGGAGAAGGAGGTGGGGAGGTGACGAGCTCGACGAAGGAGAAAGATTTGGACTCTTTACTTTTGGTTTGGCGTTTTAGATGCGCGGAAGCAAAAAAAATAAAAAGTAAATTTGAAAAACAAAAAATTTTGCTTTACATATAAATAATTATTTAATTTTTTGATTTTTGCTTTTCGCTTTTCATGATATTACCAAACATCATTTTTGATTTTACTTTTAAAATTAAAATAAAAAAATATTTTTTAATAGCTAACCAAATGCATCCTAAATATATATCATTATAAGTATATCCTTCCTTATAAGAATCTGAAACATCTATAGTGGCCGATAACCAAATAGATGAAGAGAAGGTAAAAAAATAAAATTAAAAAGTAAAAATAAAAAAATAAAAGGGCCACCTCTAGATTCACTGGATCCCTAGACCAAAACTTGTACATCATATCATTACTCTTTAGGGCTTGTTTGGGCATGCAATACGCCCATGGTTTTTCATGGAAACCAGGCATTTCGGAGAGAGAGTTTAAATCGCGAGAAAAATAAAATTTGACCCAAGAGTTGCTTGGATAGGTGTTCAGCGAATCGAAATATCATACAAATTAGGAGATTCCAAGGGAATTAAACACATACGTGTTTTAACCCACGTCAATCATGCTAACATTTTGTGAGTGCAATTCTCCATCCCGTTCCGTGAAACAACTCCGACGAGTCGGCCACCAATCCAATGCCAATGAGTGCCTTCGGATCCTCTTATCGCCGTTTTCTCGTCTAAAATTCTCTCGCTAGCTCCCCATTTATTGGGGCTTAAGATTAGAAATACAGGCTAAGAAGCCAGACAAGCCAAATTGGAAGCTGGCATGAGAAAGTCATTGTTTTCTGAAAACTTCAGCCAATATCATAGTAGAGTAATTCTTTGTACACCACATCTGTTGCAGAAAAGATATACCGCTCTATTTGATTGGGCCATGTAACCATCACTTTTCAACGCGTATTTAATGTTTACAGTATTATTTTTCTATTTAAAATTTAAAAATAAAATATTCTTCTTTTTTTAAAAAAATTATGATATCCTACGGTCAATTATGACTTTCTGTTCGTAACTTGGCCACAAGATATCATAAGAAAAAAGATATATTTTATCATTTAAAAATTTCATAAATTTTCAATGATAAATATGTCCTTCTCTCTTTATGACTTTTGAAAAAAATTAGGATTTTCTATATATAGGAAGTCATTATTTGACCGTAGGATATCATAATATAGCCATAAAATATCATAATTTTTTCAGAATAGAAGGGGCATTTTTGTCATTCAAAATTTTAACGAAAAAACAGAACTACAGGTATTAAATGCGCTATTAAACGTATATTGGAAAGTGATGGCTATGTGCTCCAATGTAATTAGGTGGTGCGCTCTACATCAGTTTTATTGCACCGCACGCAGTGCACAAAGACTTTCTCCATTTAGTATTACTGTCGGCTCACTTGCTGTATGAACCAATCAAATTGTCTTCCTGCTCCAGTAATGTATGTATGTACCAACCAATCAAAAAATAAAAAAATCATGCAAATTTCATCCTCAACATTTTTTATGGCAGAGCTGATGGCTCATAAGATACGATTATTTTTTTTGGTACAAGTGGCGGTCACACTAATCTGATGCGAGAGCAGTCTAAAAGATCAAGATACACAAAATCCTGCAATACCAGCGGACAATCATCACTCTGCCTCCATAACCAATCGTCGGAGTACTCCGCAACAAAAGCCGCCATCTAATCTGCTGCAGTATTGGCCTCCTGGTAGATATGCCGAACTTGCACTGCAGCAAATTGGTGAAGGGAGATCCAGACATTCCGAATGACTAGATGAAACTCGAGCTGTCTGGTATCTCCCTGAATTTAAGATACAATGATAGCAGAGTCACCCTCTAGGAAGATCCTCTTCACATAGAGGTGCTATCGAGCAAAAGTGACGCCGGCCCAAGTGACGTGAAGCTCTACTGTCGAAACCGTAGGCCCGAAAAGGTGAGATCCACCGGCCGCCGTTCGGTTGGTGGGGGCTTGATGTTGCACGTAGCAATGGTAGTAGCTAAATTGGAGCTTTCACTAGAGGCGATTCCATCGGAGGTGGAGGTGGCAAGAGAGCAAGTGGTTCGGAGGAAGTAACCAGATGACTCGAAGATGGAGGCATCATGAAGAAAGCTATGTATAGGATTGAGGTAGGAGCCGATGGAGAAAAGGGTGACTAAAGGTGGCAATTTTTTCGATCCGATGGGTATTCGATCCGATCTGATCCAAATGGGACGAATTTTATCCAACTCAATTAAGAGGTGGAGTGGGTATGGGTTTTAGAAAAATATTCGAAGCAGATTTGAATCAAATACGAGTAATGGTATGTCCAGTCCCGAGCCTGCCTTGATAATATCTCCCTTATTTAAATAACTTAGAAATCTCTCTCTCTCCCTCTCTCTTTCTCGTTACATAAAATCCGTCCCCCCCACCATCCTCACCCGACCACCTCGACACAAGCGGTGCTGCAGTGGCCCTATGACCAGCAGGTCCCCACTCCCCCCCACCTCTGGTGGCGGCTCGATGGATCCCCACTCCTCCTAGCAGCTGCGGCCCAGTAGTTAGGATTCCTATAAAATCCCATCCATTATCTAAGCTTCCCTATTTAGCTGCTCCAAGCCTCCCACCCCACTGAGACTCCTGAGGACCAAAAAATAGAGGAAAGTTAACCAAAATGAAGGAAAGATGGAAAAAACTCAAAGGTAAAACCTTTTTCCACGTAGATTGATCTTTTTTCCTTTTTGCTTCTTTTCTTTTCATTTCATTCTCTTTTTAGAGATTGTGGGAAAGAGAGCACCTGAGGGAGATCAGAAGGGTTGTTAGGTTCCAGTTGGGTTTTCTTGAGCATATGGGATTTGTATGAGTTGCGGTGGTGTGAATTGGTCCTTGAGGTTTTGAGAGCTTAATCTTGGTGGAAGAATGATATTTGTAGGGTTTGGAGATAGGACAGCGAGCGATAATGGGGTGATGGTGGAGATGGAGAATGGAGGAGGAAATCGATTCAGATATACCCAACCTATCCTTGATGCCCGATCCGATCAGGCCCGAGATAGGTACGGGATAAATAGGGATATGATGTTTTTTAAAAAAATGAAATGGATATAGATAATGGTTGATCTGACTAATATTCAATCTGTTGCTATCCCTGAAAGTGACACTCTCTTGCTCCGGCCATATGCATGGTACTCCGGTTCTCACGACTCCAACAACACTACCCACTGAAATGAAACCTTGGAGAGCCAACAACATTACAAGGACCGAAAATTCTTTGTGCACTGCATGCGGTGCGGAAGGTATGCACCGTATGCGGTAATTGGTTCATGGAACCGAATATCATGACGGAAAAAAAAAAAAAAAAAAAAAAAAAAATAACACCAGCCCCGCATTCGCGCACCGTGCGGTGCGCAAAGCATTTCTCTACAAGGGCCATCTTCATGATGTTGTCTGACGGAAAGCCCATTGTACTCCACTTGGCGCTTAGGCCTTTCTTTCCTTGGGCTTCATTAGAAGGCTTGGGGCATGAAGGAAATGTCAAGCTACATGTAAAAAGACCCCGTGGAATATATGTCCTTGTGGAAAAAAAGTGACCACGCTTGCCCACGGGCAGCTTGTTTTCTCAAAAGTGCAAGCCATCTCACTTTACAAATTCCTTTCCAACCAACCACAGGTCTCATAAATATACAAAATTATATGAATACTCCCATAAAATTACTATTTATAGATATATTCTCTCAAAATACTTATTTTACATATAAATCTTTTTTTTTACATATGTATCCATACCATTTAACACCATTAAAAAAAATATAGTTTAAATTAAGATGGCTGAGATATCTCTATAGGAAAACATGCAAAAAAAAGTTTATAAGGATATGCATGCAAATAGTAATTTTGTGAGGATACTTATATAATTTTACATATTTAGAAGGATATGTACTCAAAAAAAAATCTACTAAAAAATGATCAAAACTCGTTGAGACCTATCCAATTTTTCATGTCTTAGTTAAATCGATGAATCAAAAACAAAAAAGATTAAGTAACATTGTCAAATTTTATTTGTTCAAGATCTTAACTTGGTCAGTTGGAATATTGAATAACTATTTTGGTAATTATATTCTCATATTTTATTTTGATCTAATCATTATTATTGAGTCAATGACATCTATATGTTCTTCATTTTTTTTAGAATATTAAAATTTATTGGATTTAATTAATTATTGATGTTAAAGTTAATGAAATGACTTTTAGTGATTTATATATAATGGGTTGTTCATTTGTTGAGGTGAGAATTTCACAAAGATAACATGATTTCTTCTATAAAAATTGATGTTAGCGTAAGATCCTACAGCATAATAATACTTTTTTTTTTTGACACTAGCCTCAACCAAAAGTAATTGAATTATTTTCACTATAATTAACTTCTTGCCACTTAAACATATACCCAATTTTAATATATTTTTTGAGTGTATACCCTTCTACATATATAAAATTGCATGAATATCCTCATAAAGTTGTTGGTTGCATGTATACCCTCACAAAGTTTTCTTTTTACATATTTATCTATAATGGTATTTTAGTCATTTTAGTTTTAAATTATTTATTTTTTAATGAAGTTAGATGACATGGATATATATATGCAAAAAAGAAAGGAAAAAAGGTATAGATACAAAATAAGTATTTGTAAGGATATGTATACCAATAGTAAATTTACGAGAATATTCATATAATTTATATATTTAGAAGGTATACATAAAAAATCTTATTAAATATATAAGGTAATACATGTGTCATGCTGACTAAGAAAGGACATAAAAAAAAAGGAAAATAATGCCCAGAAGCGTACATAACCAAGTGACCCGCATCATGGGTGGACCACTGTTAATTGCCTCCGATTGGTTGCTAATTATTGTGCGCCCTTTTTCGGGTCTAGAAAGGGTCTGGGTCCAAACGTGGTCAGATCCCTTCCTCTTTCCCTCCTTAGGTTATATTTGGTGCATCGTCAGGCAATTTTTAAAGATAATATGGATTGCCTTCAAGATAGATTTTTATTATTAAATTATCAGTAATATTGATTGCTATATTTGATACATGCAAGTAATGTTATAGTAAATTATTAAAATTTGATGGACATATTTGGTATAACAATTAGATTATCGATAATATGAAATCAATTTTAAATACCCCAATAATTTATTTGATGCTCTTCTTTTTCCTGATGAAAGTGGTGTAGATGTGGTAGTGGCATAGAGAAGCGATAAGCTGAGAGGTGTGGAAAACCACGGGCACTAGGGGATGGAGAGGGGCGAACATGTGCGGAGCCATAGGGGTGGTAGGGATGAGTATGGAGGAGCTGCGAGAGGATCGTAGGGGATGAAAGCGGAGGAGCCGTTGGGGGTGGTGGGGGATAAGGGCGGAGAAGCCACAGGCAGACAGAGAGAAATGAAGCCACAGGTGGGGGCACGTGTGGACGGGGGTGGGGGAGGGAGAGTTGGGCGATGAATCTTTGTGTGATTGTTTTGAGGAATAATTTTGTCCAAAATTTTTATTGTAATATTGTCAAAAAATTGATAATCTAGATAACCATCCCTCTCCAAAATAATCTAGATTGTTGCATGGGAGGAGGCAATCTAGATTACCACCAAAAAATATACCAAATGCAATAACTCAGTGGGCCTACTTTAAATTGCTAGCAATCTAGATCAATGATGGATGTATTTGAGAAAATATGGGGTCAATTGATCCCATAAAAAAAATTGACCTCATGTGTATATACTAGTACGAAAAGCCATAT
>KE505664.1:204725-216710 GCA_000441515.1 Elaeis oleifera
AAACCTCGTTCTTTCCAAGAGTGCGGTCTAATTGGATAAGCCTTCTCACTCGTCGAAATGGTCTAAGCTATAATTAATTACTCTGGCTTTTTTCGACTAAGAGCAGAATGATTCATACATGGCGGCGGAGTTAGGATTCATTCTGGGGCCCTGTGTTGCCCGACCACCTTCTCGCACAACCAAATCAGAAGGCAGGATCAAACTAATTTCAAATGTTGTAAAAGTTTCCAAGCACGGCCGCGCTTTTGGGAAAACTTTGTCTGCGTTGAATACATAGGCAACGTTATACAATGATCAAACAAAAGAGTTTGTTTAGATATTTCTATAGGGTTGGACTAAAAATTCTTTGAGAATCGTATTTATTGGCTTATCTAGCCTACATTTTTTAAGAACCTATCTGTTGCTGCGAGACTTAAAATCTCAGGTGAGAAGATTGGATGAAGCCATATTGGAGTGGCTATAGTGATCCGATCTTGATCTCCTTCGAAAAAATCTATAAAACAAGTCAAGGGATAGGATGGAGATCCTCCGATTTGTGATCCTCCGATACTTAAGTCAGTTCGAACCTCGAGAACAGAAGGTACAAAATGGAAGAATAAAGAGCAGGAGAGTTGGTGTAGAGCTAGAGAGTTTGTGGCTTTGTGGGAGCTAAAGTTCCAGTGGCAGAGTCTCCCTCTAGTTTGAGTTCTAGTTTAAGTTTGAGACTTGGGAGTCCAAACTTACCTGAAGAATCTCCTAGCCCTCTATTTATGAGGGGCTGATGAGGCCGTTAAAAGAGTTTGTTAGGCCGTTAGAGAAATTTGTTAGGCCGTTAGAGGCTAGCTGTAAAGTTTGTTAGAGCTATATATATTAACTGAAAATGAGATCATACTTAGTTGTATATGCCAGTTGGAGATAAATTGTAGAACAGCTATATGTGAGATCGTGGTCAGTTGTAGCTTAGTTGTAGAGATTATGGCGGACTTTTACAAGGTGATTGCAGCCATTAATGTAACAATTCACCTCAGTAAAATATCGAGATAAAATCAAGTATCAGATGAGATCAAATGTCTTAGGTATATGTAACACTCTACTTTAGATCGGTATTTATATGAGCTGAAATAAGTCAGGTCTGTATTTATATGAACTGAAATGAGTCACGTTATTCAGCCTCTAGCTCATATCGGATTTATGATAGACAACATCCAATTCAGATCGGCTTTTATGGTAGACAACCTCCAATTCAGATCAGCTTTATGGTAGACAGCCTAGGTCGACTTTCAAGTAGAGGTGGGATAACCCCCACAATACTTGCCCCCCTTCTGAGTCCAAAGAATTTGTTTGGATGAAAGAAGAGCCCAAAAATAATACTCGCTAGTTAGAGATGGCAAATTTGTGCCATTTGATTTTCAAATGAACTGCTTGTAACCTTGAATAGATTGAAAGATATCTTCGACCGAAGATCAGTATTTTATAGAGCTGAAGATAACCTCGACCTTCAGATCGATATTTATAGAACTGAAGATAATCTCGACCATCAGATCGGTATTTGATATAAATTCAAGATAATCTTGACCTTCAGATCAGTATTTTCAAGATAACTTCAACTTTAGGATCGATATTTTATAAAGCTGAAGATAACCTCGACCTTCAGATCGGTATTTGATAGAAATTCAAGATAACATTGACCTTCAGATCGATATTTTTAAGATAACTTCAATCTTAAGACCGGTATTTATAGAGCTAAAAGATAACTTCAATCCTAAGGTTAGTATTTTGTAGAGCTGAAAGATAACCTCAATCCTGAGGTCGATATTTTATAGAGCTGAAAGATAATCTCGATCCTGAAGTTGGTATTTTCAAGATAACCTCGACCCTCATATCAGTATTTATAGAGCTGAAGATAACTTCAATCTTGAGATCGATATTTTTAAGATAACCTCGATCCTCAGATCGATATTTGGTAGAGCTGAAGATAACTTTGACCCGCAAGTCAGATAGAAATCTAAGATAATCTCGACCTTCAGATCGGTATTTTATAGAGCTGAAGATAACCTCGATCTTCAGATTGATATTTTCAAGATAAATTCGATCTTGAGATCAGTATTTGATAGAAATCTAAGATAGCCTCGACCTTTAGGTCGGTATTTAATAAAATCTAAGATAGCCTCGAGTTTCAGATTGATATTTTATAGAAATCTAAGATAACTTCGATCCTAAAATCGGTATTTGAGAGATCTTATCTCCATTTATACCTTATGGGGCTCTACCAACCTGGAGATTTGATTTGAGAGATCTTATCTCTATTTGTGCCTCACGGGGCTCTACCAATTTGGAGATTAGACTTGAAAATCTTATTTTCAGTTGTGCTTCACAGGGCTCTACCAATCCGAAGATTGGATTTGGGAGATCTTATCTCTATTTATGTCTCTCGGAGATCTATCAATCTGAAGATTGGATTTGAGAGATCTTATCTCTATTTGTGCCTTCGAAGCTCTATCAATCTGAAGATTGGATTTTCATTGAGGACCAGTCTGGAGATCTGGTGTCTCACCCTCTAATGAGCTTCTGTTGAGCCTTTCTGTTGAGGTTAGCTTTTTATGAACTCAGCCTTCACCCTTCTAATGAGGTCAGCTTTTGATGAGTTAGACTTCCTGATAAACCGTTGTTGACCTATCTATTAAGCTCCATATTTCATAAACTCAACCTTTATCCTTCTAATGAGGTTGGCTTTTTGATGAGCTAGGCTTCCTGATAAACAACCATTGATCTTTCTGTTGAGGTCGGCTTTTTCATTAGCTCAACCTTCACCCTTCTAATGAGGTCGGCTTTTTGATAAGGTCAGATATTAAACTGTCTTTATCTTAACTTAGTCTTCACCTTATCTTTGGGCTTGACATTCATCATGACTTTGTTATTTTGTTTGACTCATGTATTCAAAACCTATTGTCCTGCAAAAAAAGAATGTAATAGTAGAAATGGCTTGAGAGTTTATTACTATGGAAGTTATAAGTTCTGCTTGTGAGCTTTTGCGTTATGTTTGACTTCTTCCTGTTCTTTAAGCTTTGCCTTAATTTGGACTTATTTTGCTTTATGTTGGTTTGATTTTGATCTTGATTTGGCTGTGATTTTGATTTCAGCTTGGCCCTATTTTTTCTTTAATCCTGTAAGAAGGAAAAGAGAAAAAATAGCACATGGAAGCTTAAGAGTTCTTTATCAGAAGCTTTTGTTTGAGAACTTGTGAGTTCTACTTGACTGCTTATTGTTCGACTCAAGCTTGATCTGTACTTTGAATCACTTTCATTTTAGCTGAAGATTAGGCTTTCTCCCTTTTTTTGAATCAATTTTGATCTGGGATTTGGAGACACCCACAAGTCCCTCGGTATTGTTTGAGGTCGGATGGATGTGAAGATCTTTTGTGTCAAGTTGGTGAACTACCGTCCCAAAATTTTCTCTCTATTTTTAATTTAAAGAATTTCCTTCCTATGATAGTCACCAGGGGAGAGGGCCAAGAGCAATGAGGTTGATATACCCCATTGGGATGCATGCGAGAGCCTGATGTGTCCCTACTTGACGAGCCTTGATGCCAGAAGGCTCGTGTGAGATCTGTAAATCACCGACCTGAGGGCCCTTGATGCTGGGGAGTGATCGTGGAAGCACTGGAGATTTCAATCCGACGGAAATTGATGTCGGAAAATCACCGCCCCGTGGAGTTCGTTGCTGGGATGCACACGTTCCAGCCATGTTGACATTGGGAGGCACATGAAAGCTCTAGAGGTCTTGGCCCGACAAAGTTTAGCACCGGGAGACACGTGGGGTTGATGCTAATCAGTGCACAGGAGCCTGAATATTACTGACCTGACTAGATTTGATGAAATTTTGAGGCCAGTAAAATATCAACCTGGTGGTTTGGCATTGGGAGGCACAAGCACAGTAGACTTGGTGTCGGGCAGAGAGAGTTGGCACCGATAAATTACTAGCCTAGGTTGTTTAGCATGGCGCATGCATGTGGGCATGCGAGAGATTTCGATGAATGCTGATTTGATGGAGTCTGATCCTTGGAGGCATACAGGAGCACGAGAGCCCTTGGATCCAGCAGGTTAGACATCGGAGTTATGTGCGGACGCAAGGATGGCAACCAACGTCACCGGAGTAGACGATCTGATGGAGTCTGGCACTGAAACATGCGTAGATGTGGAAGGGAGCCGAAGACATCACGGCTATTGAACCGATGAAGCTTGGCATCAAAAGGCGTGCGAAGGCCATTAACCTATCGGATTCGATGCTGGGGGTCAGAGATCATCGAGGCCATCGATCCAATGGAAGCCGACATTGGAAACACTGACAGAGGTGGGGAGGAGAATCGGAGATGCGGACCGCCGTCCTAGTGGAGCCAACGTCGGAAATGTGCACGATGCGAAAAGGGGGCCTATCGACTACCTTAGGCAGAGGGGCTGATCTGATTTTTTTTTCATGTCACCTGTAAGGTGACTTTGATCGGATACAAAGTCAGGTGCATGAGGATTTTCTCCCCTTTCTCTCTCTCTCTCTCTTCTTTTTCTTTTTTTTGCCGCATCATGTCACCTGTAGGATGACGTCATGAGCATCATTGCAACTATTGGATGTAGAAGATCCATTTGGAAGGCTACCTATAGTTGACCTCGATCATGTTCGAGGTCAGACACATGAGGATTTTATCCTCTCTTTTCTTTCTTCTCTTTCTTTCTTTCTTTTTTTTTGTTCATGTCACCTATAGGATGACTTCGGCCTTGCACCAGATTGGGCACATGAGGATTTTCTCCTCTTTTCTCCTTTTTTTTGGATGTCACCATCTTCTCTCTCGAAACTTGAGTTTCTTCCAATAGATCTCATTTGAATTGACTTTCTCATCCTTATTTGATTTTCTTTTCGGCTCACATGCTCAAGAACCTATTGACCTGCAAGAAAGAATAGAATAATAGATCGGATTTGAGAATTTATTACCATAAAAGTCATAAATTCTATTTGAGGGCTTTGAGAAAAAAGAGGCTAGAAAGGATATTTTGTCCCTTATCATATTCTCGAGCATCGAGCCTGTTCCTTTGATTCTCAAAATTGGTATGTTGTCATTTCACAGTACATGGGGGCCATCTCCATTAATGCGAAGGCTTATTGTCAATGCATTGTGTTCTCGAGGGAGAATTTTATCTGCCCCCCAATCTCTATTAAAGTAGAGGTGAAGCTGCTTCTTGTATGCTTCTAGGGGGAGACAGTGAAGGTATAAAGTTATTTCATGTTCTCTGATTTATTATTTTTTTAAAAAAAATTGAGCAATATCTTTTCTTTAGTGCCAATCTATTGTTGTGAGGCTCGAAATCTCAGATGAAGAGATGGGATGAAGTCATGTTGGAGTGGCTGTAACGATCTGATCCTGATCTCCTTCGAAGAAATCTACAAAACAAGTAAAGAGACCGAATAGAGATCCTTCAGTTCTTGACCCTCTGATGCTTAAGTCAGTTCGAGCCTCGAGAATAAAAGATAAAAAATAAAAAATAGAGAGCTGGAGGGTTAGTATGGAGTTAGAGAGTTTCTAACTTTGTGGGAGCTAGAGTCTCAGTGGCAGAGTCTCCTTTTAGTTTGAGCTCTAGTTTGAGCTTGAGACTTAGAAGTTCGAACTTATCTAGAGGATCCCCTGATCCTCTATATATAAAGGGGCTGATGAGATCGTTGAAAAAATTGTTAGGCCATTAGAGGAGTTTATTAGATCGTTAGAGGCCAGCTGTAGAGTTTGTTAGAGCATAGCTATATGTATTAGTTGAAAATGAGGTCATACTTAGCTGTATGTGCCAGTTGGGGATGAGTTGTAGCACAACTGTGTATGAGATCATGGTCAATTGTAACTTAGTTGTAGAGATTATAGCAAATTTTACAGGGTGACCGCAGCCATTAATGTAACAGTTCACCTCAATAAAATATTGGGATAAAATCAAGTATCATATGAGACCGGATGTCTCGGGTATATATAACATTCTATTTCAGATCGGTATTTATAAGCTGAAATGAGTTAGGTCGATATTTATATAAGCTGAAATGAGTCAGATTATTCAGCCTTCAGTTTAGATCGGATTTATGATAGATAGCCTCCAATTCAAATTGACTTTATGATAAACATCCTTCAATTTAGATCGACTTCCTTATGAGCTAAGGTGGGATAACCCCCACAACACTGTCTAAACGAAGTATAGATCCTAACCTTTAGACTGCAAGAAGAAAAATCTATGCAGATTATTTTCTTCCAACAAGATTTAGGTTAGATGGTATTTGATTGATATCGGGTGATGCTTAAATGGACAGCCCAATTTATGAATCCTAAAAAATTTTAGTCCAATCCTATAGAAATATTCAAACATATTCTAAATCTAGATAAATAACTTTCTCAAATTGATGCTCTATTTGATTTCCAACTCATGTGAATGGATATAAACAAATTCTTACCGAGGAGAGATATTTTTGGGATTGAAAAGTATTTTTTTGAGGCATATTCAATTTTGAATAGCTTAAAACTAATTGGAAAGAGGGTACATCAAAAAGTGATACATGGTTAACGAGGAATAAGTACCATTTTGTTTAAAATTATTTAAGCTTGGTAAGAATTATTTGGAACTAAATACAAGGTCTTTTACAGCAGATTATTCCTATCTCTTTCCGAAACTATAGAAAATTGACTACCTTTTAAGAACAAAATGAAAATAAAAAGCCAATTTCTCTTCTTATTTATTTTAAATTAGTTTTTAAAGCAGCATCTATTGAGGAGAAGTAAAGAAATTCAGGTTGGAAGGAGTGGAGTAGAAAAACATTTCAATGGTAGCAAAGAGTTGGGTCTGCAGTCCACAATTTATCTTTTTGATTGTTGAGAAGCTTGATTTTGGAGATATTGTAGTTGCTACAAACCGCATGTTTGAGTGCATACAACAGGTTTCTTCAATGAGACAGCAAATGCAACCATGTAGGAGAGCATGTTAAGATTTCATAAAGGAGGTCTTTAGAACAAGTTCGATCAATAAGAAAATTCAGCTAGGGCTAAATTTAAATTTGAAAAAAATATTATTATTAGAATAAATTTCTACAAGAACCGTTTAGAAAATTCATGTAATTATTCCTGAAGAAGTATTATTCTTGCTAAAAAAATGTACTATGCTTGGAAGATTAGAAATGTGTCGGCTCACTTCCATTTTATGCTTTTGGGGCTATTTGGTTGGAGAACGAGTGGGAGGATATCCCTCAAAATAGTGGGATTTCAAACATCGATAATGCTCTCTACCTTGTGGAGCTATAAGTAGACCCGCATGATATAATTTTGGTGAAATAGACCTCTACTGTGAAAAAGGTTGGAATAGGCATCCCCTTATCCCCACCAATAAACTTTTTATCCTTGTTCATTCTATAAATATACATAAAAAGGAAAATAATTTTATCTTTATAATGAAATCCAATGCACATTAAATGCACTTATTCTCCCAAATTATTCTTCCAACCAAAAACCATAATGCTACTTATAGGGATATCCCATCCCAAATTTATTCTGCAGCCAAACTCAAGGGGTATTGTCCTGAATTGAACTATTAGTGGCTGCTTGTTGTAATCACAATGCATGCCGGGTATCAAAGATTTGTCCCGGTAGGTGGCTTGAACATGGTGACCGGACCAAACCAAACTGGATCATTAGGAGCCTAAGATCTCAAAATGCTTATTTTCTGTACCTTGATTAGATATTTGTGGTCCGATCAAAACACTTAGCGTGCATTTTTTTTTTTTTCATAAATAATTTTGAGATCGACATCTATTTTTGAATAATGACAAAATAATATTATAATCTATTTTTGTTAAAAGAAAAAAGAACCACAACGAGACAAGATCTGGACTGACCCCATAAGCACGTTAACCATGGGCACCCCTGGATCAGAGCTCGGAACTCTCTAGAAAATAAATAAACAATTGTTATTATTTAATTCGCCTCCGGAACTTAAATTTCCTGGTTTTTCAATAAGCCATGTGTGATGTGTTCGGCCTCCTTTTTGACTGCCATCTCACCGGAGATAACTCCGTCGTCCCCCAAAACGGACCACATGTATTCCGCCACCAACCCAATCTCTCCGGCCGCCTTGACTTCGCCGGAGCAACCCTTCGTCTGGGCTCGGATTCGGCTGGCCGACAACCAGGATGTTCCCATCATCCACCGCCTCATCTGCCGGTTGACCGACTTCCTCCATTTCAACCACGTCTTTTCCGCCACCGAGACCTCCCTCTCCTCCTCCCTCTTTCCCACTCCCTCCCCTCCGCCATTCCTCTCCCTCACTGCCCTCCTCCTCGAGCTCTCCCCCTCTCCCATCCCCCAACGAGACCCCGAGGACGAGAAGGAAGAAGGCAGAGGAGAGAACAAAGCCGGCTCTATCAGTCCTGTCGTCCGCCGAATCGAGCTGGCGGCGCCAGTGGCGGACAAGGAGGCAGAGACGTTCGCGTCGCCAAGGGGTCGGGGCTGGTTGTCGCCGGGTTCACTCTGTGCTTCCCCAAGTACTCGGCGTTCCGGGCAAAGCCAGGGCTGTACGTGGAGGGCCTGTTCGTTAGAGAGCCTTGGCGGCGGAGGGGCTTGGGCGGATGCTCCTGTCGGCGGTGGCGGCGCAGGCTGCGAGGATGGGGTTGCCGAAGGTGGAGTGGGGCGTGCCCAACTGGAACGCCGGCGCCGTCGACTTCTACGCGGGGATGGGCGCGGTGGAGCGGCGCGACGGGAGGCACTTCAAGCTTAGCGGGAGGCTTTGAAGGCATATGAGACACGGGCGGAGGAGAGTGGCTGGGATGACGCGTGCGTGTAGTGGAACGGCTTGTTTCTGTCGGGGGCTTGAAAAATGGGTAAACCTCATCTTTTCAAAAGGAAGGGGAGAGGGAGGTGTTGTTGGCGTGTGAAAATATGATCAAATTTGGATCGATTGTATGGAGCGAGATAGAATGGATGACATGACTGAAATCATGTATATGATTAGAGATATAGTATAAAAAACATCGCAAAATTTCTGCACTACTAAATTTATGTGCTAATTGATGGAAATTATCTTTACTTTTAAAGTTCTATACTTCATTTTGCAATGCTGCCCTTCTTTCTTCTTCCTCCTAAATCTAATATTTCACTGCAGCAGCGAACAGACCAGCAACCAGCCAGCCCCCAAAAAATCTTCTCCTCCAAACCACAGGTATCTTTTGTCTTCCCCAGCATCGGACCGTCTCCGGCCACCAAAGAGATGCCAGATTGCTTGAATTCATTAGGGTCCAACTGGGAGAGAAGCGAGAAAATATGGTGGCTCGCAAAGATGAGGTGCAATCTCTCACTCGAATAGCTCGGCATTTCCAAGTCTAGTGATCCGTCACCGGCCAACTCCAAGAACACCTGCTGGCTACTGGATTAGCAAGGGCAAAGTTCGCCCCACTCACTAACACCTTATTTAATTTAATTTAATCACTACATGATATTAGACTTGGAACGTTGAATAGATTTTAGCTCAATCCTAGCTTTTAGCTCACCGCAAAATCTGATACATTGCTGTTGGGATCACAAGCCAGCGAAGGATGGTGGAACATTGATTTGTTATGTTGGCTGGGTTATTTGGACATCAAGGAATGAGCATTTCCTAGGGGAACCAAGTAATCTTGTAGAACCTGTCATCTTGCTCGCCGCCTACCCCCATCCTATAGAGTGGTGAAGGTGAACTTTGATGCTTCATGTATGGAGCAGGATGCATCATAAAGGATCACAATGGCTGCCTGTTATTTGCTGGATCAAGAAATTTTAATGCTCCTACATTGCTGGAACTGGAGATCAGACTAGCTGGGAATGGTAGCTAATTGCTGCTGACTACCTCAAGTTAACCAAGATTTGGTTGGAAGGAGAAATCAACCGGACAAAGGAGCATCAAAACAAGTTCTCAATGGCAACTACACATCCTCTACTCTTCCATATTTTGCCTTTTTCTTGGATCTCTTCTACGCAAACCATGTAATTCGATTTGCCAATCTCTACCTAACAAGCTAGCAAGTTTCTGAAGCTGTGAAGACTATTTCTCTTCCTCCTTGTTACCTCAAGAAGTAGGGAAGGAGTCCGGTGGATGCTTCCTGTGTCCATTTCTTTGAAGCATATGTTTCTCTAATTTGAAGTGGTTAGATTCCATATTGGATTTTTTTTCCTCTATTCTCCATGTGACAACTAGTTGGAAGGTGTTATTTGGATTTTTTAGCTTTATATTAATATCTAAATTCTACCCACTGCACAGCGGATAGGGTCTTCATATGCTTCTTTAATTTATTTAAGTCCAAACATCTCCATCAAGCTAAGAGTCTAAAAATCTATTCAAAACTAATTATAAGTACCATAAATCCAATCAAAAACATCAGGATCAACTCATGATAAGCCTAAACAAGTCCATGTTATAGTGTTTCTAATCCATATGGGCTATGATAAGGTCCACTCTAATATCATTGGTTATAATATAGGACCTTATGTAGAAAATTAGTCGAAAGATACTATTTAGGCCTATTGATTTTAAATAAGTATCTAAAATCTATCCTGCATGGCTAATGTGGGAATAAATACATGCTTGCATGGATCGTGACACCCCAAATATACCAAAATGAGAGAGAGAGAGAGAGAGAGAGATGGATCTAATTAGGATTTCTTATGCACTAGATTCATGCCCAAGGACTTTGATGTTAATGTTGGAAGACAGGCCATGATAGAGAGAGTGGACGATGACAATAGCTTGATTTACGATCTACAGATCCAAGAAAACAACAAAGGTGAGAGGAGTCCTCCAAGGCAAATGACAAATTATGTGAGGAGCTCGATGCACGCAATCACCTCCAGACTTGGCCCTGAAGATGAAAGTTAGCGATGGTGCCGCTGGGATTGGCGAGAGAGATGAAAGATGGTGAACGACACTCTAATGAGAGAGAAGCATAGGAGATACGTATTATCTCTAGTTGTATGATCGTGGGCCTCTAGATGTTTATCTCACAATGGGGACTCTAACTTACATATAGACAATAATATATTGAGACAGGATCCTACTCTTCAACTAGAAGTAGATGCTAAGTCAACCATCCATATGCTAAGTCAACAATCCACGAATTAGCACTCTAAGTCGAACCATCCATTGGGGTGTATCTGGCCATGTGACCTACTTGGCCAACAAACACTACTTTCTGTTGATCACCAAACCATTCCTAATTGTCTAATAGTCTATCTCTGTGAAATGAAAAAAATGGAATACAAATTATATAAAATATAAAAACTTTTGTTTTAGAAAGGATAGAAAGTTCGCCAACTTCATAATTGACAATAAATTTGAGTTATTGATATCGTGGTTGGCATTAACTCTACATCCATCATTGATCTCATTATTTCCTAACCAATCAACTTAATGATTTTCTACCCCCCAAAAAAAAAATCAACTTCATGATTCAAATCAAGTTAAAACTAAGGGTGTGTTTGGTTACACTTTTTGATTTTTGATTTTTAATTTTTAAAAAATATTTTTATTTTTTTTATTTTTACTATTGAGTAAAAGCAAAAAAAGTAAAAGTATGTTTGATAACTATGTTGCTATAAAGAAAAAATAATATTTGGGGATGGCAGGTAAAGAGCTCGACGAGAGAAAAAGGTTCGGAAAGAGAGGAAGATGGATGTGAGAAAGTGAAGAGCTCGAAGAGAAAGAAGAGTTCGAGCTCTCTACTTTTTGGTTTGGCGTTTTAGATATAGGAAAGCAAAAAAGTAGAAAAGCAAATTTGGAAAGTAAAAAATTTTGTTTGTATATAAAGTAATTATTTTGATTTTTTGATTTTTACTTTTACTTTTATAGTGTTACCAAATATTATTTTTTGATTTTTACTTTTTGAAAATCAAAAAGCAAAAAAAAAAAAATTAATGGCTAATCAAACGCACCCTAATTTAAGCCCGTGTCAAACTTAATTTCAAGTGTGATT
>KE505664.1:217615-234309 GCA_000441515.1 Elaeis oleifera
ATTAAATATTTAATTTTAAAAAACCTCTCAAAATACGGATTTGATTTGGAAAAATCACTTAAAACTGACCTTACAATTGGCAACCCCGGTCCAGATAGAGCAAACCAAAAAAACAATTAAACCGGAAGAATCGGTTACCGGCCCGAAGCTTTCATCGGCGGTCATTTGATTTTGGCCTGAAAAACCCCAAACCTTAAACCCTAACTCCTCAAAACTCCGCCAAAAGACGTCTCTCACGCCTCCACTTTCGGACCTCTTCTCCTCCTCCTTCCACCGCCGGCCGCCCCCCGCGGTGGCCCCGCACCCCCGCTCCACGGGCCGAGATGGTGAAGTCATACCTCCGCTACGAGCCAGGCCTCGCCTTCGGCGTAATCGTCTCCGTGGACGCCAACATCTGTTACGATCCCTCGGGCAAGCACCTCCTCGCCCCCGCCCTCGACAACGTCGGCCTCTGGAACCTTAAGCAGGGCCTCTGCTCCAAGACCTTCTCCCCTTCCTCGCGTTCCTCCCACTCCCTCGCCGTCACGTCTATCGCCTCCTCCCCTTCCTCCTCATCGGTAAATACCAAATCTCTGTTAAAACCCCAAACCATTATCTCCTTCAATCAAAGTCTCACCTTTTTGTTGCGTGGCAGATAGCGAGCGGGCACGCCGATGGGAGCATAAGGCTGTGGGACTGTGAGAAGGGCACTTGCGAGGCCACCCTTAATGGCCACAAGTCGGCCGCCACCGCCCTCCGCTACAACCACCTCGGATCGCTCCTTGCCTCCGGGAGCAAGGACTGCGACATCATTCTGTGGGATGTTGTCGGCGAAGCTGGAGTTTTCGCCTCCGTGGCCACCGGGATCAGGCACTTTCTTTCTCAAAATCTCTCCTTTTGATCGTTTGCAGCTTGTTCGTTTTGGATTATGTCAAAATTGCTCCTTTTTAGGTTACCGACGTTGCTTCCTTGATGCCGGGAAGAAGCTGGTGAGCTGCTCGAAGGACAAGTTCATGAGGGTATGGGATCTTGAGATGCAGCACTGTATGCAGATAGTGAGTGGGCACCATAGTGAGATATGGTCTCTGGATATCGACCCAAAGGAGAGGTTTTGGTTGCTGGGTCGGCGGACTTGGAGCTCCGGTTCTACCAGATAAAACATGATGCTGAGGAAATTGAGAATTCAAACAAGTGGGAAGTTTTGAAGCAGTTTGGGGAGTTTCAACGGCAGAGCAAGGATAGGGTGGCAACAGTGAGATTTAACAAGTCTGGGAGTCTTCTTGCATGCCAAGTGGCGGGAAGACAGTAGAGATATATCGAGTTCTGGATGACGCTGAAGCAGCTCGAAAGGCCAAAAGGAGGGCTCGCCGAAAGAAGGAAAAATTTGGCAAAAGCAACTGTGGAGGGAGTGAGAATGGAATGGTGGTGGATCCTTTGTCAGGCCAGGAATTCCAGCATCCAACAGTCATGGTCTCTGATGTCTTCAAACTTCTACAAATTTTAAGGCAAGCAAGAAATTTGCTCCATTGCTTTCTGTCCGAATGCTCCAGCTAAGGTGGCCTTGCCGCTTTATCCTTGTCTCTGAACAATAACATGCTGGAGACTTACTTAGTTGATAGTAATAAGGTCTCAAAATTGCATTCGATTGAGCTTCAAGGACATCGTTCTGATATTAGAAGTGTTACACTTAGCTTGGACAATGACCTTTTGATGTCTTCCAGTCACAATGCTGTTAAGATATGGAATCCAAGCACTGGAGCATGCCTTCGCACTATTGAATCTGGATATGGGTTGTGTAGTTCCTTTGTCCCTGGGAACCGCTATGCGCTTGTTGGAACGAAGAGCGGAACGTTGGAAATTATTGATGTTGGTAGTGGTAGCCGCACTGAAGTGGTAGAAGCTCATGCTGGTTCCATAAGGTCGATTGTGCCTATTCCAGATGAAAATGGTTCCATCACTGGGCGTGGCTTTGTTACAGGGAGTGCTGACCATGATGTCAAATTCTGGGAATATCAGCTCTTGCAGAGACCTGATCATGTAAGTTTCTTTCGTTTACTGATGATCCTTCCTAACAAACTATCTCAAACCCTTACATTGGTGGGACAATTTCAAATCAAATAATACTTGTATCACTACCTTCGATGGCAATGGTTAGTCTTGTCGTTTCAAATTTTATTAGGTTTTCCCATGATAATCAATATTATGGATATCTCATAGACCCTTAATAAATCACTGGAGAAGCGTCCAGTTCTCAGTAGTTTATCACCTTAAAGTTAAAAATTAAATATTTCAGAAATCCTTCTTGGATCAGGTATGCCTGGCCCTTTTTTTGACGTCTGTAATTTGAGATTATTTTAAATTAATTTATTTTGATATTTATTTCTGTAATTTTGATATTTTTAAAAACCTTATCGTAGGGTTTTCCCAAACATTTTGATGGAAGGTCCTTTAAGATCTGCTAGGTTCTCCACTTATATTAGATGGTGTTTGTTGCTGGTTCTTTTGAGTGCTACTAAACACTTATGAAGGGTTATCCTATCTCACCTGCCAATTTTCTTATATAGCTAATTTTATGGGGCAGATGCACATTAAGTCTGATAACTTATGTGTTATTTGTGGATTCTTTCTGGCTAATTAGATGTTTCCACAGTTGTATCGCTATCTAATTACTTCTTTGCTTCTTTTATGGTTGAAAATTATCATTATTATTTTTTGTTTGGTTGTGAGTGTAATTTGCATAGGTGAGGGCAACACATTGTGTATATATCTTGTATTCCACTGCTTGAGTGCTATTGTAGAATCTAATAGTGGAGTCCATTTGTCAAGTATTACATTGGAGAAGTAACCTCTTGAAGGATGACAGTTTAAAAGCTGTTCTTTCCGGTCTGCCATGGTCTGTCTGTTAATTTTGCTGTCATAGTCAGACCATGGACATAGTCAGAAGGAAGACCAGTTTTTAGGCTATCCACCTCATAAATAAGCAGCAGATTGTGATGGAACTTGTAGAAAAGGAACTTAAATCTCTCTCTCTATACACACACACACACACACACACACACACACACACACACACACACACACATGCATACATACATACATGCATGCAAATACATACATGCATACAAATATATACATGCATACATACATATGCATGTATGTTTGTGTGTATAGATAGATAGATAGATAGAGATATAGTTATATAAGAAACATATAAAAGCAGGTCACTGAAGATTAATAAGATTTAAGGGGCCAGCTCGCACTAGTACATTTCTGGTTTATTAGGCTCAAGGCCACTGCACAAGAATGCAGCTCCTTTAGGGAAGTGGCCAGGGGAAACTTGGTGAAATATGCAAGCTTTAAATGATTTTATTAAATAGAAACAGGAAAGGACATAAATGAAATTCCTTTCTTAAACTACTATCTACCATATAGCATGTGGAGGCCTAAATTTTGTATCGTTATATGGATCTTGGAATTTGGACTTTATAATTTGCAATCATATATTGATCTTACAGTGAGTTCTATTATTGATCTATTGGGTAATGAGTTCCATCAGAACCTAATGGTGGATATGAACTTCATTCTTTGGTGAACCTCAAGTTTTATTGGTTTTTCAGAGTATGGCATTAACCATTGTATGCTGGGCAGAGGCATTATATTCTCTTCTTAATTACTTTGCATGTATTAGGTAAACATCCATATGACTTTCTGCAGGTTGACACATTATCAGATCTCTTATTTACTTATATGAATGAAGTTGTTATTTTGAAACCCTTGAATTCATTTAAGTTGGATTGTCAATCTTTGCAGGACTCTAAACAGCTGAGTGTGACAAATGTGAGAACGTTGAAAATGAATGATGATGTTCTTGCGGTCTCAATAAGTCCAAATGCTAAGTACATCGCCGTTTCTCTATTGGATTGCACAGTGAAGGTCATATATTAGCATGATTAATTCTTTCTTATGCCAGTTCTTTATAAATTTATTTAATAATACAATATGGTACCAAATTGTCGTACTAGGAACAATTTTTCCCATTTCCTGTATTCTGGTTTCTGGATTGTTGCATGTCATCTAAATTGAACTCTCTGCAAGGTCCTTAACTTGAAAATGTCTAAAAGGACTGATATTTTTCTGGGGCCTTTAGATGTTCTATTTATTCAGTAAAACAAATGATTTTACATTTTGGCAAAGCATACTCGATACCTTTGGTTGTTTAGCTAAAGATGGTGGATGCAGTTGGAGTGGAAGGTATTTGGTTAGATCTTGTGCAGTTTAAGTCTGAAGAAGTTCTATTAGAGACTGGCATCCAGTGATTGTCATGTTGTTTTGGCATCATAAGTCCCAGTCTAGTGCATGATATTTTCAAAACAATATTTGCAGGACATTTTTTTGGATGTTCAGTTGCTAGACCTAATAACGACTAAGTGGAACAACAAGCTTTTATAAAAAATGTAGCTAAATCCTGATGTTATTGTGGATGACATGGCAATTGAGAGTTAGAGTTATGTACTTTGCTTCAGTTTGTTCAATATGGTATCATATCTTGAATATTCTTCTAAACAATGAAACAAAGTTGCAGGAATGGCTTATGTGGCTCCTTTTCCCATAAGTTCCTAACTCTGTCATATGGAAGTTGCACTTGGTGTTAATTGCATATCTTGATCAAGTCCTCCACTCTAGACTTAGTCCCATAAAACTTGAATAATGGTACCCGCACATGGAACACATGTACTGATGTAAGAGTAGGGAAACAGAGTCTATAGAAATATTTAGGGTGAGGAAGCAACTGGGAACTCATTGAACTATATTAAAATAGTAGAAACTTAGAATATTGTATTGCTTTTCTAGAGAAATTCATGACCTAGTTATTCAAAAAAAGCATTATACCAACAGATAGTGTGTTAATTGTGAATTAAATAGATTAAAATAGTTACAACGTTAAGATAAAAAATTTAACGTGTTGGAGATGGTGGTATGAAGAGAATGCAGGTCTGAGAGTGTGATGCAAGAGAGATTCCAAAATGGGCATAGCATTGCATTTAAAGATTCCATCTGCTAAAAGTTCCATTGCATCTAGTTCATTTCTGTAAATTACTAATGAGATTTTGATTTCATTTTAGTTCTGTTGACTGGATTTGCGATTTGCCCATGTTCTTAGTCCTGCAAGTCTTCCAATTCATTATCGCTCCCTCTGTTCACACCCGAAACCCTTTCTGAACATACTTTAAATGTCTGTTGAGAATGCATCAACTTTCTTTAGAATCCTTCAGAGGTTAATTGATTCTTATTTAATGAGTTTCTTTAAACCAGGAATTGAAGTTGTGTGTGCCACTGGCATGCCCGCCTTTTGTTTCTGCTTTTAACAGACCGGGACTTTTCCTTTTGTCTTTTTAATTATATAGAAATGTGAAAGCGATTTATGCTTTCGATATTTCAGTGGCTCAACTGCTAGATGTAGGATTTCAAATCGATTGGTGCATTTTTCTGACTAAATTTCTTATGCATGTCCAACTGACACAATTTTCAACAGGTCTTCTTTATGGACTCCTTGAAATTTTCCTTCCCTTTATGGCCACAAACTGCCTGTGCTCTGCATGGATATTTCATCAGATGGAGATCTTATAGTTAGTGGTTCTGCAGACAAAAATTTGAAGATTTGGGGTTTGGATTTTGGTGACTGCCATAAATCTATTTTTGCTCATGCTGACAGGTGGCTTAAAATGTACATCAATACAAGTTGCTTTTTGTTATCAAAGATAATGCAGAACTGAAATGCGGTTGTGCCTGTTTTTGCAGTGTCATGGATGTGAAGTTTGTGCGAAATACTCATTATATGTTTAGTGTGGGGAAAGATCGCCTTGTCAAATATTGGGATGCTGATAAATTTGAGTTACTGTTAACTCTCGAGGGGCATCATGCCGAAGTTTGGTGCCTTGCAGTTAGTAATCGTGGTGATTTCATCGTCACAGGATCTCATGATCGTTCAATTCGCCGCTGGGGTCGTACTGAAGAACCATTTTTCATTGAGGTGTTGTTTATTTTGTGCTTTTTTTAATTTTTGGTTGTGTGTGTATGTTGTTCTATTGGAGATGAAGCCCTTTACAGATAATCATTATTACTGGACTAATGGAAGTTCTGTTGAAAAACTTACTGTTGTGCAGGAAGAAAGGGAGAAAAGGTTGGAGGAGATGTTTGAGTCTGACTTGGACAATTTAAATGAAAATAGTTATGCACCAAAAGAATTGATTCCAGAGGAGGGATCTGTTGGTGTGCCAGGAAAGAAGACTCAAGAAACTCTCACTGCAACTGACATGATTATTGATGCCTTAGACACAGCTGAGGCAGAAATAAAGCGAATTGATCAACATAAGGTACAATTTGTATACCTTGCTATGCAAATATAATTCTGAACTTTGCTGTTGTTCTTTGTCATTTAGTTAATAAGAACATAATTTGTGCTAAATGTGGTATAGGTGTGAAATATTCTGAAAATATAGATATGATGGGCAAAATCATCAGGTTCTCAACATAAAGTGAAATTTAGCAGATCAACTATTTCTATTGGGGTAAAGAAGGTGCAAACCAATCTACAAAGTTAAAATAAATTGCAGTCATTGAAGAGGGAAATAATTAAACATTTTTTGATATTTTCAAATGAAATGATTGATCTGTCTTAGGTGGGACATACATGAAGTATCATGAATGCCCATCATCTGTCTCATTTCTTAATCCTTATGTTATTCATTGAGATGGAGAACCCCCATTCTTTAAGTATTTGTTCCTATGTCAAAAGAAATCCAAGCATTGAGATGGAGTATGTCAATTGCCATGTAACCCATTCATTTAGATGAACAATAAATCTCATTTGCTCTTAGTTATTTTGGGAACCTAGTGGGTTTCCATGTGTTTTGATAAATAGTTGGCATAAAGGATGAAGAGCAATATTATGAAGTTAAAGTATGTTTATTATTTTATTCATTTGAAATGATTTCTTGTTGCTTATACGTCATTAACAATCAACATATAGGGAAGAGTAGTTTCATTCTTAAGTTGAATTCTGTGAAGCTTAAGATAATTAAGTGTTTGGATCTTGGCAGAGAGATGGGTAAGGTGTATGATATATTGTATCATGACTTAGGTACCTAAATTTTGGTCAATTAATTTTGCAATGATCTCTTATAATTTGAGTTTCATTGCCCCTCCAGTGCATGGTAATCAAAAATAGATTGTTGTAAAAGAGGAAGATGGTGGTTGAAGGGTCTAAACAAATAGAGTTTACTGGTTACTCATCTTTAACATGCTGGTAACACTACTTTTGAAGACAAACTTGCTAACATGATATACAAACATATTTTGTTTACATTTTTTATTTATATTCATAAGTTGCTATGCTCTCATGTACTTATATTATAATCAAGTGACAATACCACTTCATCACAGCAGGTTGACATTTCTTTTTGGATTATCTATACCTCATCTGGGATACTTTCAGATTTTGTTAGATATGTAGTCCAGGTCTATAATGCATCCACCCAAATACAAGAGAATTTTGATTCAGATTCTTGGCAATGTTTTGCTCTTTGAAATTTTCAGGAGGACAAGAAAGAAGGAAAAGCAGGTGAATTCCAACCAAATATTATGATGCGTGGGCTTCCACCATCTGATTATGTTCTCCATGCACTTTCCAATGTTAACACCAATGATCTGGAGCAGACCCTGCTGGTATGTTTATGATTTATTTGTTCACTGCATTTTTTTCTTGCACCATATACCATGTAGATGGTTTGCAAACTGTTGATTTAGCAGTCTTTACTAATAAGCTGCTTCCATGTTTATCATATTGCATCATGTTATAGTACTGTGTGTTCTCGACCATTTTTTTAATTAAGTATCCTGTTTGGTATTGTCATTTCTCTAGGGAAAAAAAATGATAAGTTTTGTAAGTCGTGGCATGAAAAATTTGACTGAAGTCTTTACATTAGAATGTTGTCCTGTTAGAACATTCAAACATTGTTACCAGAAAACTTTCTTTGAGGCCAAACTCCATATACACATTTTTTCTAGAACTAAAATTAATGTTGGTATGCAAATCACATGCACATATGTTTTTATGTACCAGTTAATTCAAAGCGGATAATGATATTAAAGAAGCATCAATTAGAATGTGATGAATTTAATCTGTATGATAGTTTCTGCAATAACCTTTGTGTGATCAAATCGTAGAATAACTATTTGCGTGCTGGATTGTATTTTCTGCTGTTGGAGAAAAATTGCGGTTACATGTGTGTAAATATTATTTCTCGATCCTTCTAGCCTCATGGAAGCTTTTTAGTTGTTGTGGTGGCTTCTCTACTTGCTGATTTGTCATTGAGACTTGATCGTACATTCAATTCACTGCAAGCATTTCTTTTGCAGTCATTGCCATTCTCAGATGCTTTGAAGCTTATGTCTTACTTGAAGGAATGGGCCCTTATTCCTGACAAGGTAATGCCCATGTTTTGTGCTGTGTTATTGGGCTTGCGGTCTATCTGATTTTTCTTTCTTTTTTTTTTCCTTTTTTCCCTGTGTTTCTAAATACTGCAGTGATCTTTCCCTGTTTTATATATTCTGATTCTATGAATGCTTGTCTTTTTTCCGATATTAATTACTATCTTTCTCCTTCCTCTTTCATGTTGAGTTGTTTAAAATTACAGTATGTATTTGTTCTGAATCTAGTTGTGACTATGCAATATATTCCTTAAACTCATCAAGCAACTCTGCCATATCGATGAATAAGATTGAAAGTACTCAGAGGCTGCCTTCACACCCTCGTGATTAATAATCGTGGAGGGGATGTTCCATGTCAGATTTGTTGCATTATCATTCCCTGGAAATTGAATGAAGAATAAGCAAGATTTATCAGTCTGCCTTGCTGGTCAATGATCACATTCACTGATTTTATGGCCCAAATGCTGCCAGCTACAACCTGTCCCTTGCCATCCTAAATTGTGAAACCGCCATAAAGGTTATCTCTGTGGTTACCCCAAAAGTTCTGTACAGGTCCATTACTCAGCCCTCATGATTAAAATGAACTAACCTTGATGACAACTAGCATGCATGTGTGCCTACATGGACCTTCCTGTTCACCCACCCCTACCATGTCCGTGTGGCAGTCTTGGGAAATTGTTGTTTGGAAAAATGTCGACTTCCAAAGATGTTTAAGGTGGTAGTTCTCCTTTATGAGAAATTATTAGGCGGGTTTTATCTTGAGGAAGGTTTCAGATGATGTATATATGAGTTATAATTCACTAGTGATTGATTAAATGAAATAACATTGATCAAGCTTTCTTGAAAAAAGAAGAAATTGCATCACTTGAGGGTTTGTTATAAAATGCTAGTTGTAAATCAGATTTTGCTTTCTGATCCATACAATGTCGCCGCACCATAGACTCACCTAGTTATATCTGCTTGCAGGTTGAGCTTGTTTGCAGGGTTACCACGGTGCTGCTGCAAACACATCATAACCAGTTGACTGCTACACCATCTGCCAGACCCATGTTGACAGTGCTCAAGGATATCCTTCATGGACGAGTCAAGGTAATTGATTTGTTATCATGACTTTCTAACAATGACTAACAATTTCCTGATATGAATTCGTGCCATACCCAACCTATTTCTCATGGGAAACCTTATAAACTTATCTACAATAAAGCATTACTAATTAGGTTAGAGTGATACTGCACGGATGTCAGCCTTTTTTCCAAAAAAAAAAGAAGAGAAAAAAAATCTACAAATACTAAGTTGTTGCTAGCGGAGTGAATGGCAGCATGGCTAACAAATCTGTAAAATATCAGACGAGTATAATGTTTCATTCTGATTTTTCAGGAATGCAAAGACACGATTGGTTTCAATCTTGCTGCAATGGATCATCTCAAGGTGCATACTGCTTGGACTTCCCATTAACAGCACTCACAGACTTCTATCTTGGAACACAAAAACCAGTCAACCTAAATGATGTTTTGCGTGGTCTTGTAGGAACTAATGTCAATGAAATCTGATGCCCCCTTCCGAGATGCCAAGGCAAAGCTTATGGAAATCCGAACGCAGCTGTCCAAGCGTCAAGATAGGTCCGAGGGCAGGGAGAAAGAAGAGGAAGAACAAAAGGCATCCAGTGAGACACGTGCGGGGCCTGATCCATTCAAGATTTGTTTTATCACCTCTTCTCTTTTCCTGCATAATTATGTATTATGTTAGTGTATTCCATTTGCTCAGGAATGGGCATATAAAATTTTGACCTATCCATGTAAGTGTAACTGTTGATGCTAATTCTTTAGTCACGCAAGAATTACCACCATTCGCCGAAACTAATGCCCATGCAATTGAAGTGATTGTTGTGATGTGAAAATTAATGTATATGAACAATCCTATGAAAACGATCAGGACAATTACGAGACATCAAATCTTGAAACCTCAAAACAACCATTTCCAGAATAGTTACAAATAACTTCGATACTATTACATGCACGAGGAACTCTAGTTTATTTGATTGCTTTCCTTTCCTTTTCCTCGTACTAGAATGACATCTCTTCATAAGAATATCTGATGGGTTTGTTTTCTTCATAGTACTATTATTGCTTCTTCTGCTTGCAGATGGCACCTTGGATGGTATAAAAGTAATGGATTAAAAAAATTAAAAAATTCATGTCGTTCTCAAAGTGGGGGCCATTGTTTGGAAATGCACATCTCAACCCACTCGTCCCTGGCTGCCTCTCTTTTTTATTTCCCTATTTTCCCTGTGTATTTCATAGGTCTTTGTTTCATCTATAGCATGGGTTTTCTTGTATGATTCGGTATCCTTGTCCTTGTTTCATCTATTTGCAGCCTGCTTGCATCACCTTATACTTTGAATGTCTGAGGTTTTGACTTTGTAACCTTAACCCAAGTAAACCTCTTTATTCTACCTCTTTTTCTTTTATTTTTGCGACCTTTTTCTTTCCCCAAATTTGATATGATCTAACTCACAGTTCTTAAGCTAATAAACCTTCTGATATATGCTTATGTGGTGCCACACGAGTAATAGGTTATCTTTTATATAGTTACATAATCTAAGAAAAGGATTTCAAGTGCCACGTTTGGTCGATGGTTTCATCTCACTAACCTTATCCAGCATTCATTTACAAAATTTGATAAAATTTGCTCTTCCATTTCTTGAACTGAATCTGTACTCAATCACATAAATATTGACATTTGTGATTAGACTATAACTAAGATGAACTGGATATACAAGCAGATGATGGTTGATTAAGTACTTGCATGATAAGGATGAAATTTTCCAATGCAATTTATGATGTGTTGGGAAATATCCATCCTTTCAAATGTTTATGTTGCTTATCATGGGTGTAATTTGTTCCATTTCTTAAGGAGTGAAACTAACACTTCTTATTAAAAAGAATATGGATGGCAGTGAAATTAACATAATTGAAACATCAACATTAGGTGAAATGAAAAGAAATTTGCTACTCTTATCAGTGATGTGCCAGGACACGAATTTGCGTAGTACTTCGTTGATGCATACAGATTCATGAAGCACTTCATTTATACATATTTGACTACACCAGGGACTACGAAGTAATGAAAATAAAGGGAGTGTGAAGTTTCCCTCATACATACTTCACAACACCTGGGACAACCGAGTCATAGAAACAGATGAAAGGAAGAGTAAGATTCTGTCTTTTGGTTTCCAAAAAAATCAACAAAAATAAAATAAAAACACCTGGTAAGGTTTATAAACATAAGGTAAAAGCAGGTCTGAAACTATGTGAAGAGCTCTTATTTGTTGTCCTCCGAGATCACTTCATCCTCCAAACAAGCTTCTCTTCAATTTGGTCATGTTCCTGGCTAAAGCCACATAAATCATGTCACATATACCATCCACGAATCGAAATAAGCAATTCTCCACAACCTATTGAGCACTAACACACCAAAGACCGTCCAAAATCCAGCAGCAAACCGGTTCCGGCACCTAGACCATACCACAGAATTCCACTCTCTCCATCATCAGCAAAAGATTTTGGACCTTGATTTTATCATCAACATGGCAATTTACAGGCAGAGGGAACCCACAGAGGTCATGATTTCCGACAAAACTGATGGATCGTTGAATGTCTGCAGCTGTCCACCAGAGGGAACTCTTCCAGACAGGTTGTTATATGACAAGTTCAAATGGCTCAAAAGTTTAAACTAGACAAACCTGATGGAATAGGACCTGAAAGCTCATTTCTTGATAAATCCAATGACTCCAAGGATCGCAGTTCACCGATCCTCTCAGGGATCTCTCCAGTAAGACCATTTCCAGATAGATTCAGATTTCGCAACCCGACGAGATCCATTAATTCCTCCGGTATCTGTCCTGATAAATTATTGTCTGAGAGATCTATGGATGTCAAAAGTGAAAGCAACTTCCCATAATCAAGATCTCTTCCCTTCATCACCACTTGCATGACGACCATTGGGGTCCTCCAAAAGTTGACATAAGATTCGCCAGCCCTTCGACGGACAACCTTCATTCCAGTGAAATTCTTAAAGCTTGCTGGTATAATTCCAGATAATTTATTGTTTGACAGGTCGAGGAAATGCAGAAGACTAAGTTGAGATAACTTCAGGGGTATATCGCCAGCGAACCTATTTGATCTCAAGCTGAGGATCAACAGACGTGATAAACTTTCACCAATCCAAGTTGGTAGGTTTCCGGTCAATTTATTTGTTCAAGATTCAAAAGAACCAATTCCTTACAACCCTTCAAGGAGACTGGGAGTTCTCCACCCAGACTGTTATGGCTCAAGTCCAACACATTAAGCAATGCCAGTGAACCAATGGAGCTTGGAACAACTCCAGACAAGTTGTTGTTGGCTAAGCTCAAAAATTGCATTCTGACCGAAGTCTCCCAACAATCTGGGATCTCTCCAGATAGGTGATTGTTTGACAGCACCAGAAACCTCAGAAACCTCATATTACACAAAGAGTAGGGGATACCACCATGTAAGTTGCTTGCAGAGAGAGAAAGAAAGGTCAAATATGGTAATGCCTTGCCAATGGCAGAAGGAATTGTTCCTGAAAGTGAGTTATTTGATAAATCCAGAGTTATAAGGTTTGGAGAGAAGATAGGTATTGGACCCTCCAAGCGATTGGAACTTAAATTAAGACTTACAGGTCCATACTTGCCAACTATCAATGTTCTGGGCATCTCGCCGCTGATTCGATTGAGTGATAGCTCTGCAACATTCAGATGAGAAAGTACTTCCGAAAAAAACCAGTCTGGCATGGTACCTGCCAGTCCAGTGTTCGTCATATCGAGGATAAAAGCATTCACCTGTGTTCGGATCCATGCCGGAAATTGTGGACCAAGTCGGCAAGAAGACAAGTGAATCACCCTAAGTTGGAATGGTGGAATCCAATCAGAGCTCACATCTAAAGCTAAGGAACTTTCAGTCAGTTCCAGATAGTTCAGACTAGTGAGATTAGTGAAATGTGCTTCAGACATGACAGTTTTCAGAGGATTGAAGCTAAGATCCAAATATTCTAGCTTTGAAAGTTGTCCAATGCTTTCTGAAACTGTTCCATTGAGTCCATTTTGTGTGAGATAAAGGTTTTGTAATGATGACATTCTTCCTATAGACGCAGGAATGGAACCATAAAGGTTGTTAGAGGAAAGATCAAGAGTTTTGAGATTCTTAAGGTTCCTAACCAATCTGGTAAAGGCTCGAAAAATCCATTGGCTTCTAAAGAGAATTCCTCCAGGCTATTTCTAATACAACCATCAAGGACTTCGCCAAACTCGGCCAGGTTATCGCTAGATAATGAAGCAGACAGGTATAATGTATGCAAATTGCAGAGTCTACCAAGTGATCTTGGCATTCGACCCACAAAGTAAACATTGTAAGACAGGTCAAGGTACTCGAGAGAGGTCAGATTCCCGATGTCAACTGGGACAACACCCCTAAGTTCGCTTGCTCGGAGATCAAGATGTTTAAGACTTCTTATATGAAACAAATAATCTGGTATTCTGCTAGAATTGAAAGTGTTATCAGAAAGATCAAGAACAGAGAGATTAGTGAAGTTGGTTTGTGGAAGATTTTGCGGAAAATCATGCAATTGACATGAAGACAAATGTATCTCACTGATGGAGGGGAGCATGTTGAGAACTTGCAACCAATTAGTCCCACTGATTAGGTTCACACCACCCATATCAAGGTATCTCAAAGAAGAGAGACTGGAAATCCATTGAACATCCTTAGCATAGAGTGTCGGAGCAAGGGAATACAAGTCAAGGTGGTGAAGGTTAGTGAGGTTTCCAAGCTCAGGTGGTATGATCCCTGCGAAACCGGCTCGAGAGAAGTTTATGTATGTCAACTCCTTTAATGAACCGATGAATTTAGGAATGGTGGCACCTACAAATAATTGAGGCTGAGGTCCAAGTAGCTCAAGTGTTCAAGGCCAAGCAAGGATGGATTGATCTCACCACTGAGAGAGCCACTGTAGTCGGGCGAGCCATCATAGTTGAGAGGCTGTGGATTATGGAGGTCTAATTGGACGACATGCCCCGTTGTGTTGCTGCAGCGTACTCCTCTCCATTGGCAGCAGTCGTCGCCGACCCATGAAGCAAGCTTGTTGGTAGGATCTTTAATGCCGGCTTTGAAGCCGAGAAGGGCATCTCGCTCTTGTTGCAAGCAATGTGCTGTTGAATAAAGGGTTGGGTGCAGAGAAGAGAAAGCAGTAGTGCAACATGAAGAGGTATGGAAGCCATGCTATTAGGAGTTCTCTGACACTAAATCTGTTGCATGCTAATGAGGTTTCAGGTCATATATTGAAGAATGAAACAGAAACAAGATTGTTCTTGCATCCACCTGGTGAAGTGTTTACTAGGAAGTAGGATGCTGGATGAAAGCCAAGTTAATTAGGACCTGGCCAAAGTCAAGTCGTGGCAGTTAGATTTCGCACGTAATCATATCGGCATATGAAGATAAAAAAGATGTTTTCATAGTCACTTACCGTCACATACGTTATAAAACCATGGCAGAAATGCAGGGGATAAAGGTTTACAAAGCTGGATGACTAATACATCTGATGGGAATAGGTATGGGTGGAACAGTATCAACTGTAAATGGAGGACCGGATTCATGATAGGATATTAAGAAATAAACTAAATATTTGATGCAAGCTTATGGGGATTAGATTCTAAGGGAATTTTATGTACTAAACAAGATGAAATAGCTACTTCTTGAACCATATACAATACTTACTACTGTTAACATTTAGGATTCAGCACATCAAGAAAAATTAGCAAAGAAACCATGATTTCAATGTTGCCGTTTTGTCAGATAGAGACTACAACTAGGTGAAAAAAAATTAGAAAAAGGCTGAACGAATGTGTCTTGGTAGAAAATAGTTTAGTAGAAAACAAGTGTGTAATACTACGTGTGTGGACTTTCCACAATCGACAATAAATGAGCCAGGTCAATGTACAGCACCACTAGGCAAACAAATACGAGCAATGGGAGACAAAGTCAATGAACTTAAATGTTGGCCATCGCCAGAAGACAATAAACCAAAATTCAAAAGGCACGGAAACAATAACCATGGGAGGATGGACGTGAACATCAGCTTTATGGAGGAACGTACTTCTAGTAGAACATGGGGCAGATTCATGCTTGTAACAGTATAATATGCTCTTTTAAGTCCTCTTGAGATTTCAGAATCTTTCGGAGGAATAGAAATATTATCTTAGTAGCTTTGACAAACAAAAGTAGTTCTCACTCAAAAGCGTTTCATCAATCAAGTTTGAGAAAGCAAATTTTAACTACCTATTTCAAGCATATCTAAACAATGTTCATAAAGCTTGAAGATAAATTATCCAAAACCATCGGTTCTGAGCAGCAAAGAGCAACCTCAGAGAAACCCCCAAAGTTCTCCAATCCTCTATCAAAATGTTACCGTCCATATAATACTTCGAGAAAGCCTCCTTCATAGAAGCCATATCTTGCATACTTATCACCACACTCTTTATTTTGAATTTATGATCCAAGTTGAAGTGAAGCAAACCATTTCATACGTTGAACTAGTCGAACAACATTGTCATAAATTACCTCATCATGAGGTTGGAAGCATGCTATAACCCGACATCTTATATACAAATTTTTTTAAGGCCGAAAACTCTACAGACCTTTATAAAGCATAAATACAACACGCAAACAATGGTATTCTGCGAGTGCTATGCAATTATGTGAGTGATGGATAAACATACACACATTGTGAGTGATAGATATACATACATGCATGCATATATTAGGCATGTGAAATATATATTTGAGGAAAGAGAAAAGGAAGAGTGAGTGATAGAGTGCAATATATTTTTTTTTGGTAACAATAGAGTACAATATATTTAGTAATCAAGTGTAACATTCCAATCCAATATGTTGAAATTGGACATGGAACCCAAAAAAATTGGAAGAGTGAGCGAGTATAATATGTTTGGTAGTCAAGTGTTCCATCTGACTGGGAAAGAAAGAAAGAGTGCAGGGTAGTTAATAATGAGAAAGTTGTTAGGGTGATAGCTTGTTTTATAATAATACAATTGGTATATGCTCAGCGTAACAATAACAGACAAAATCAAGATGGAATATTCTTGATTTTGAAACTGTGCGCGCATGCATGCATACGAGCGGGTGTGTTGTGGT
>KE505665.1:38237-51920 GCA_000441515.1 Elaeis oleifera
ATAACATAGTATATAATATTGATATATATTAAATAATGCATTATTACATTATATTATATTTTATTATAATAAAATATAAGTTATTAGTATTATATTATAGTAAAAAATAAGATATTATACTATTTGCATTATATTATTATAACAAATATTATATTAAAATAATAAAATATTATTATTTGATAATAATATTATATTATATTGTATTATATATAAAAATATTATATTATTTATTATTATTATAATTAAAATATATTAGAAATGAATAAAAATTATTTTTGATAGATGAAAAATAACTTATTAGGTAAGATTTTTCAATTTCATGGATGGATGCCATCCACGAGAGAAACGCGAGATGAAAAGGTTGGCCACACTTTTCCATGACCCAAAGAACTCCCAGCTCGTCCTCAGTGTTTAACGCTCTCCCTCTTCCCTTCTTGTCCTCTCCCGTCATCTCTTGCAGCCCCTTTTGTCGTTCCGCGGATGGGTTACCTCCTCCCCTCTCTCTCCACCGCCGCCGAGCGTTCCGATCATTGCCGATGAAAGGGAACAGCCGGAGGCCCGCCAAGGGGGAGCCCTCCGCGGCTGCCGCGGCGGCCGCGACTGGCGGAGCCAGCTGCAGCACGATGCGCGGCAGAGGATCGTCAATAAGATGTAAGCGGATCTCGGACTTTTTCGTTTGCCTCTTGCTTTTTTCGTTGTAGATGAACCCGACATGTGCGCGAGCGATAGATCATTGATTCGGCCGGTGGGTTCTTAAATCTTGATATTCTTTCTTGGTCAAATTTTGTGAGTATGGGAAGATATGTTGGTTGAAGCGAGAAATTTTGAATCTATTGGTTTGTTAATTGTTATCTTTCATTCATTCTTTTTTTATTTCGATTTGTCGGTGCTGCCTCGTTTTTTTAGCTTGGGAGGGCGTCGATGAGGTTTTACGTTAAAGATTGTAAGAAAAAGAAGGGGCGGAATATTTGCCTGCGCTTGTTAAGAAAGATATCAAAAATTGCGTTTCTTTGTCTTGGTAACTCAATAGGTTTGAAGGAGTTTATGGGGTTTGAGCTTGTTCTTATAGTAACCTATACGGACGAGTCTTCATCAACAATATCTGTGCCGCCACAAAGTTTTCCTATGAAGTTTCTTCATGAAATTCAACTCCATTATTAATGATATTTATTGTATTTTTGTAGAATGGACTTTCTAAAGAGACAATTCCCTATTTCTGTGCCGGAAGGCTTACACGAACTTCAGAAAATTGCTGTACGTCTTGAAGAGAACATGAATAGGACAGCTACAACCCAGGTACATTCATTACCTGAATCTCAAACTCTTCTTGTGATTATTTATGATGTAAGTTGGATTATTCGTGCTATAAGCAATTAACCATCATTCTTCTTAGTGACGCTTCCTGCAATTTAAAGTTACAACTGCAGCTTTTCTCTAGTGACCTTGCACATGCCGATTTGTGAATTAACATGCCCAATTGCAGCTTTTCTGGAAAATGTCTTTCATGTTCAGCCTGGGGACACAACAGACTGCTGAGACCGGCTACGTTATGTCATCACTGACCATGCACATGCCGATTTGTGAATTAACATGCTCAATTGCAATTCATATTTAGCTGATGACGAAGTTAATCAAGTTACTCTTATCTGAATATGTTCATTTGTTTACGATTCATATCAAGATAACCATCATATGGGAATTGCTGAGATTGGTGGAATAGAAGATGTTTAGCAGCAAACTCTCACAACGAATTTGTTTGCCATTTGGAATTGAATAGTGGGAATTAACACTAATGATGTAGTCTGTAGTGCAAAGATCAATACATTTCTTACATTAAATTGTTTGAGATTGGTGGAATTGACAATGTTTAAACAGCAAGGGCCCTCACAATGATTGTTGGCCATTTGTAATTCAGGTGTAATTCAGCGGCATGAATTACTACTAATTATGTAGCATTGTACAAAGAGTGATATGTTTGTTTGTGTACAATTCTCATCAAGACGTGGCATGTCAAAATCACTGAGTGGGTGGGTTGTGGAATTTGGCCTTTTGGAGCTGAGAAGTAGTGTGAATTGATACTAATGATGTGACGCAATAGCAAAAAGTAGTTATCCCCGTTATTTTCTATCGCTGTATGTTATTGAAAGTGGAAAGAGCTAAGGGAAAGGTTGATTTGTTTCCTTTTCCATGGCTTCCTGCATGTCTTTGGGAGAATGGGAGATGGGCTGGTAAGATATCGAAGGAGTTCCAATTGATTGATGAAACTTGAAAATCAGTGGTCTATGCTTATAAGGTGCATTTGTTAGGTCCATAGTCAAATCTCAATAAAATATATAAGAGAAGCTAGATTTTTCTATAAATTAATGAGTTGGTTGACTATCATGATTTAGCATGCTGAGTGGCTTGTTATAGGAACCATTGTTGCTTTGTCACTTGTCAGTGGTTACCATAATTAGTGGGGAGAAAAAGGAAAATCAAATGTCCTCAGGCCTTGTTGGACTTGCAAATATTTCTTGACTTGAGCTTGGCTATTTAATCTACTTGATGTTGGCAACTATCTGCTGTTTGCTAATCTTTCATATTGCAAATCCTGCTTTTGTATTTTTTTTTTCACTATTATGTGTTGTTCAGCTAGGAATAGTAGGTTTAGATAATCAAATTCTGCTAATTATAAAGGCTTGATTAAAATGTAAATTTATCAAAGTAAGTATTTGGATAGCTAGTCTAGGCTAGTTAAATTGTAGGTGAAGCGAATATATTCATCTATAAGGTATACAGATGAGTCTCTTTGTTGTGTGTCCATTCTCTTCCTTAAAAAATGACTTAATCTGTGTTTCTACTCATTATCATTAATTTGAATTGTCATCTCTCATGGGAAGTAAGTTTTCTGACTTTGTGATAATGCAGTCTGATTATCTGAGGAAAATTTCTTTGAGAATGCTTTCATTGGAGACAAAGACTCAGTATACTCCAATTAACCCTTCAATGCTGAGCACCATCATCCTGAATCAAAATGCTACGAAGCCAGGTATTGACATGATAGCTATTATTGCTTCATATTAATGCAATATCATAAACAATTTAAATTAGATGTTCAGGGACCAGAGAACTTGTTGTATGCTTGGCATCTAAAAGAAGCTCATAGATACCACTCCATTTGTTCTAGCATCTAATTGTTTATTTCACTTTTTATTTTGATTTATAGTCAATGTGAAGCAAATAAATGCTTTGTGCCTTTTCTACAAATGAAATATCATTTGGTGTTGCACCATGTACATTCTTTATCTACCTTTGGTACAGTTATATTTGGTCTATTTCTTTTGTATAATTAGCATTTATTGTTGTTTCTTAATATCCTTTTCTTGTCCTTTTAGTTCTTGTTCTGTGCATGTTATTTAATAGCTTTAATGGGTCAAAATAGGATAGTATTATGGAAACCTTCAACCATATTTAACCTCTTTAAAGGAGATTTTTGGGAAACTTTCCTCGGCAGTGCCCAAGGTCTAGTATTTGGTCCAATAAATAGGGTTAGGTTTGGGGATCATTTGTCTCTAGAGCCAACGGTGGATTAATAGGAACCCTTGCCACTCATGTCCAATGTCCAAATAGTGGCTTGGTTGGAACACCCTTCAGCTCAGTAGAGCAACTACATGTTTCCGAGTGCTCCACAGCATGTGATAGTTATAGCATATATTGAGCAGCTTTTCATATATAAACTCTTGCATTGTCCTTCAATTGAACTTTAGCCCTCAATCATACGCTCTTAGATGTGTCAATCTAAACATCAACACATAGATCCCATGCATGGGGATGATTCAGTCAGTCATCCAGAAATAGAGAGATGATTGCTGGAGCCACAATCTTCAAGATTCTCTCCTTTTCTATAGTTTGAGAGGAAGATTTGATAGTCGGATCTAAATGCAAATCTGCCAGACTGTCCCAGTTAAGCTTGAGGTTCAGCCTTTGATTTTCTAATGTTAGCAATTGCTTGGCCAAAGACTAAGGCCCTCTAGCCAAAATATGAGTTTTGACCTCCTCAAACAGCAGATCGAAGTGGATGATACCCTTGGAGAGAGGTGAAACATGGTACTCCCCATCCATTCTCTCTATCAAGCCTTCATCTCTTTTTGAGGGAAGTTGAGGGGGCAACCACAACCAAAGAACTTACTCAGCATGGCCGATCTCCACCAGTTGCAATGCCAATCGAGCTCTTCATGAAAGAATACAACTACTTGCGTGAATTTCTCGTCCAGAGTTCTACTTTCTTATGGATCTTCACAGTCAGATCTTTAAGATATTGAAAGATTGGATAGCACCAATAGCTAGGAGTTGGCTCCAACATTAATGCTTCAAATCACATTTCATCCTGTTTGTCTAACATAGAAGGAAATAGCCTTCTCCCTACTCTAACAGGTTTCTCTAAAACATGTTCTTGTGTTCTCAATCTCGATGCTATCTGAGCTTGTTCATTGGCAATTTAGTTCTCTGATCGTGGAATAAATTCTAGTTTTACCTCAATAAAGGCTTGTATTTATTCGGTAGTTTATGTATGATATCTTATTAATGCTTCACTATGGTATTTATATTTGTCAATCAATTGCTTTAGTATGATTTGGGAATCCATGATTATTTTGACCGTCAATATTCTAATATCCTTTAATTATTAAAGCTTCATATTCAGCCTGGTTGTTTGAGTAAGGAAAGCCTAGTTGAAAAGAAAGCTGCATCTTTTTTTCTAGTTGGAGACACAATAAGGATCCTTGCTCCTATGGCTTCATTAGTCTTTGAGCCATCAAATATTAACTCTCATGGATCACTCTATTTTGGCCATGCTTCCTCACATCATAGTTTTATTTTTTAAAAATAAATAATAAATGATGAAATCTAGAAATGATAGATGTCCATTTTGTTAGAATGAAGTTCTTCAAACACCATAGATTTTGTCATCCACTGCACCTTGTCCCTCTAATTATCATTTTAAGTTGTTAGGTTTCATACCCATTAGGAGCTTGCTATTCTTGCCTTAAATAACAATCTTTTGTGACGAGAAATTGTATCATAAGATTCCCTTAAATAGATATTTTGTTTTCCATATAATTTGCCTTGAATAGAATTTCACTAAGAGCGAAAGATGCAACGGCAAGAAATTGCATCGTATTGCATCTGTATGCTTTAATAAGATGTTCTCCGCAAACCACTCTCCTATGTAGATTAAGGAAACTTGATGCCCAATTCCTTCAACCCACTCCAATTGATACCACCAACTTCATATGGGAGGCAGTTGCCCTCCTTCCAGGAAAGGACTCTTCCCAATTTTTAACGCTTTTCCTTCTTCCCTTTCTTGCCCTCGCCCTCTATCTCTTGCAGCCCCTTTGATCGTTCCACTGATGGGTTATCTCCTGCCCTCTCTCCACCATTGTGGAACTTTTCAATCATCGCCGATTGAGGGGAGCAGATGGAGATCCGCCCAGGGGAAGCCCTTCGATGCTGATGCGGTGGCCGGCGATTGGCAGAGCCAGCTTCAAGATGATGCATGGCATAGGATCGTCAATAAGATGGGAGTGGATCTCAGACTCTTTTCTTTTGCCTCTTGTTTCTTATGTTTGTAGATGAATCCGGCACATGCACGAGTGATAGATCATTAATTCGACCAGTGGATTCTTAAATCTTGATATTTTTCTTGGTCAAATTTTGTGAGTCTGGGATGATCTGTTGGTTGCAGTGATAAATTTTGAATATGTGGGTTTGTTATCATTCATTCATTCTTTTTTTTCCTTAAATTTGTCAGTGCTAGTTCTTATTTTGATATGCGTGATCAATTTCTGAAGTAGAAGAACCCAAACTGCAATCACTGCTTCCCAAGTTTCATCAAGAAATGGTAAGTTTTGGACTGTAGATAGGGCACCAAGCTGCCTCCTTATTTAGCTTGGGAGGAGTCGATGAGGTTTTAGGTTAACACTGTCACTATATAAAAAAATAAGGGAATAAGGTTGTAAGAAAAGAAGGGGCAGAATATTTCTCTGCGCTTGTTAAGAAAGATATCAAATATTGTGTTTCTTTATCTTTTTAACTTGATAGGATTGAAGGAGTTTATGGGTTTGAGCTTGTTCTTATAGCAACCTTCACGGACGAGTCCTCATCAACAATATCTATGCAGCCACAAAGTTTTCCTATTTATAGTTTCTTCATGAAATTCAACTCCATTATTAATGGCATTTATTGTAATTTTTGCAGAATGGACACCTTAAAAAAGAGACACTTGCCTATTTATGTGCCAGGAGGCTTAGATGGACTTCAGAAAATTGCTGTATGTTTTGAAGGGAAGATATATAGGACAGCTATAAGCCAGGTACATTCATTACCTGAGTCTCAAACTCTTCTTGTGATTATTTTATGATCTAAGATGGATTATTCGTGCTATAAGCAATTAACCATTATTCTTTCTTCGTGACTGTTCCTTCAAATTTAAAGTTGCAACTACAGCTTTGCTCTAGTGTATGTTGTAGAAAATGTTTTTCATGTTCGTCCTGGGGGATACAACAGACTGCCGAGACTGGCTACCATTTTGTCGTCAAATGATTTAGTGACCATGCACATGCAGATTTGTGAATTAACATGCTCAATTGCAATTCATATTTAGCTGACGAGGAAGTTAATCAAGTTACCTTATCTGAATATGTTCATTTCTTTATGATTCATATCGAGCTAACCGTCATATGGGAATTGCTGAGATTGGTGGAATTGAAGATGTTTAGCAGCAAACTCTCACAACGAATTTGTTGCCATTTGGACTTGAATAGTGGGAATTAACACTAATGATGTAGTGTGTAGTACAAAGATCAATACATTTCTCATGTTAAAATATTTCAGATTGGTGGAATTGAAGATGTTTAACAGCAAGGGCCTTCACAATGAATTGTTGGCCATTTGTAATTCAGCAGCATGAATTACTACTAATGATGTAGTATGGTACAATGATCGATATGTTTGTTTGTGTACAATTCTCATCAAGATGTGGCATGTAAAAATCACTGAGTGGGTGCAGTTGTGGAATTTGGCCTTTTGGAGCTGAGAAGTAGTGTGAATTGATACTGATGATGTGATGCAATAGCAAAAAGTGGTTAGTCCCTTTATTTCTGTCGCTATATATTATTTGAAAGTGGAAAGAGCTATGGGGAAAGGTTGATTTATTTCCTTCTTTTCCATGGCTTCCTGCATGTCTTTGTGAGAATGGGAGAGGAGCTGGTAAGATATCGAAGGAGTTCCAATTGATCGATGAAATTTGAAAATCATTGGTCTATGCTTATGAGGTGCATTTGTTAGGTTTGTAGTCAAATCTCAATAATAACATGAGAGAAGCTAGATTTTCTGTAAATTAATGAGTTGGTTGACTATCATGATTTAGCATGCTCAGCAGCTAGTTATAGGAACTATTGTTGCTTTGTAACTTGTCAGTGGTTACCTTAATTAGTGGAGAAAAAGAAGGAAAATTCAAATGTCCTGCAGATCTTGCTGGATTTGCATGTATTTCCTTGACTTGAGATGGCTATTTGATCTACTTGATGTTGGCAACTATTTGCTGTTTGCTAATCTTTTATATTGCAAATTATGTTTTTGATTTTTTTCATTGTTATGTGTTGTTCAGCTAGGAATAGAAGGTTTAGACAATCAAATTCTGCAAATAATAAAGGTTTGATTTAAACTGTGAATGTATCAAAGTAAGTATTTGGATAGCTAGTATAGGCCAGTCAAATTATTGGTGAAGCAAATATATTCATCTACAAGGTGGACAAATGAGTGTTCTTGTTGTGTGTGTTCATTCTCTTTCTTAAAAAAATACTTAACATGTGTTTCCACTTATTCTCATTAATTTGAATTGTTAGTTCTCATGGGAAGTAATTTTTCCGACTTTTTGATACTACAGTCTGATTATCTGAGGAAAATTTCTCTGAAATTTCTTTCGATGGAGACAAAGACTTAGCATACCGCTTCAATTAACCCTTCAATGTCGAGCACCATCATCTTGAATCAAAATGCTACAGAGCTAGGTATTGACCTGATAGAACTTATTGCTTCATATTAATGCAATATCATTAACGATTTAAATTAGATATTTCAGGTACTGGAGAACTTGTCGTATACTTGGCATCTGAAAGAAACTAACAGATACCACTCCATTTGTTTTAGCAACTAATTGTTTATTTTCATATTTTATTTTGATTTATAGTCAATGCGAAGCAGATAAAATGCTCTGAGCCTTTTCTATAAATGAAATATTATTTGACGATGCACCACGTACATCTTTTGCTACCTTCGATATAGTTATATTTGGTCTAGTTCTTTGTATAATTAGCATTTACTGTTGTTTCTTAGTACATTTTTTTGTCTTTTTAGTTCTTGTTCTGTGCATTTTATTAATAGCTTGAATGGGTTAAAATAGGATAGTATTATGGAAACCTTCAACCATATTTAACCTCTTTAAAGGAGATTTTTGGGAAACTTTCCTAGGCAATGCCCAAGGTCTAATATGTGGTCCAATATATAAGGTTAGGTTTTAGGATCTGGTCTCTAGAGCCAACGATGGATTAATAGGAACCCTTGCCACTCAGATCCAAGGTCCAAATAGTGGCTTAGTTGGAACACCTTCTCCCAGTAGAGCAACTACATGTTTCCGAGTGCTCCACAACATGCGATAGTTATAGCATATATTGAGCAGCTCTTCATATATAAACTCTTGTATTATCCTTCAGTCGAACTTTAGATCTTGATAATACGCTCTTAGAGGTGTTAGTCTAAACACCAACGCACACAGATCCCATGCATGGGGATGATTTAGTCCATTCATCTACAAATAGAGGGATGCTTGTTGGAGCCACAATCTTCAAGATTCTCTTCTTTTTTACAGTTTGAGGGAAGATCCGACAATCTGATCTAATCACAAACTTGCCAGACTGTGTCCTAGTTAGGCTTGAGGTTTGGCCTCTGATTTTCTAATGTTAGCAATTGCTTGGTAAAAATCAGGTCCCCTAGCCAAAATATGAGTTTTGACCTCCTCAAACAGTAGATTGAAGAGGATGATACCCTTGGAGACATGGTACTCTCCATCCATGCTCTATCAAGCCTTCATCTCTTTTGTGTGAAGTCGAGGGGCAGCTACAACCAAAGAACTTACTTAGCAGGGCCGATCTCCACCGCTTGCAAGGTCAATCAAGCTCTTCATCAAAAATGAAACAACTTGCGTGAATTTCTCCTCCAAAATTCTACTTTCTTATCGATCTTCACAATTAGATCTTTAAGATACTAAAATATTGGATAGCACCAATAGCTCCAACATATATGCTTCGAATCGCATTTCATCCTATTTGTCTAACATAGAAGGAAATACCCTTCTCTCCACTCTAACAAGTCTCTTTGAAACATGTTGTCATATTCTCAATCTCGATGCTATTTGAGCTTGTTCATTGGCAATTTAGTTCTCCGATCGTGGAATAAATTCTAGTTTTACCTCAACAAAGGCTTGTATTAATTCGATAGTTCATATATGATATCTTATTAATGCTTCACTATGATATTTATATGTGTCGCTCAACTGCTTTAGTATGATCTGGGAATCCATGATTATTTTGACCATTAATATTCTAATGTCCTTCAATTATTAAAGCTTCATATTCGGTCCGATTGTTTGAGTAAGGAAAGCCTAGTTGAAAAGAAAGCTGCATCTTTTTTTCTAGTTGGAGACACAATAAAGATCCCTGCTTCTGCGGCTTCATTAGTCTTTGAGCCATCAAATATTAACTTGTATGGCTCACTCTATTTTGGCCATGCTTCCTCACATCATAGTTTTATTTTTAAAAATAAATAATAAATGATGAAATCTAGAAATGATTGATGCGCATTCAGGTGAAAGCTCTTTCAAGAAGCCCATCATATTTAAGCTCTATGAGAAGTATTGGGTTGATTGTTAGCAGAATCTAGGCTAGGAATCGAGGATAGAATTAATCCATAAATCATAATCTTGGCAATCAAGGATCAACTGTGATTTCAGCAATCAAGGATCAACTTAAGCCATAATTAGCAATGCTATATTTAAATATTCTGCTCTAATTTCTATCAATAAAATCTCTAGGAATAAAGAATAGAATCAATTTACGATCTCGGCAATCAAGGGTCTATTATAACCTTAGCAATCAAGGGTAACTTAAGCCATAATCAGTAGTGCTATCTTTTAATATTCTCTATAGATCTTCTCTTATGATTATGCATGTAAATATTCTACATTTCTCATAGCCATGTTTATCACTTTTGTACTACCACACATACTACCTTTGTACAGCCACAATTACCTTTTTGTTATATTCTTTGTATCAGAGCTATCGTTATAAGCAATTCCTCTTTGTTATCCTGCCACAAGTTTTGATCTTGGCAAATTGTCTCTTTTCAATCTTCCATTTCTTGGCTTATTGATTGCTTTCGATCTGATCATTTCTTGTTCCTATGAATCATTCCGATGTCATCTCTAGGAAGTTTGATGGTAATAATTATCTTATCCAGGAATTTCAATTTCATGTATTTGTCAAAGGCAAAGATTTGTTAGGGATTCCAGATGATGCAAGTCCAGAATCTGAGGATGCACAAAAGGGCAAGATGGAAGACCAAGAATGCTCGCATTATAACTTGGCTTCATAAGTGATGAGCTTGCGAGCTCATGGAAAGCTTCAGAGACATAGAAGCGCTTGATGCAATTTTATACTCAATTAAACTAAGCACTAGAGTTTCAACTAGAATTTGGTATCTCTCAATATGGTCAAGGCAACAAGGATATTCAAATGTACTCTAGCTTCATGGCTCTTTCGCCTTAACAAGATGTAATTATAGCAAGATCTATTAAAGATCATCCTTTGAACATAACATGAAAGATTGCAAAAAGAGTAGAGTAATGCAAATTTTGATGAAACTACATCTAGGATTTGAATTAGTTCGTGTGAATATTATTAATGGTCAAATAATACCAGATCTAGATGTTGTGTTTTAGATCTCCTTTGAGAAGAAACTTGGCTTCATGTACAGGCCATAGTTGATCTTTCAACAACAAATTTTGATGGTGCTTTATTTCATCAGGATCAGCCAAAGTCAAAAGATATCAACTGCATTCAATGCCATTAATGTAAAGAATATGGGCACATAGTCTCACATTGCAAGAAGCGGCATTTTTGTAATTGTTGTCTGAAAAGGGTCACATAATTTTTGAATGTCGCCTTTTGAGTGAACGAAGACAAGGTCACAAAGCCTATCATACATCGATTGCCAACCCAATCAATACTGATCTCGATATTCAAGCCTCCTTTCTAAAAGCATTAGAAAATGATTCAAGAAACTGTAGCTTCTGCTTCTTCAGATGGTGTCTCAAATACTCTTTCTACTACTAGTAGGTCTAATATAAAATATCTCTCATCTCAGTGGTTTATAGTTTCAGATGTCTCTAATCATATAATTGGTTGGTATATTCAGTTGAACTCTTCTAATGCACCTATTATAATTGCCAATGGAGAAAACTTACCAGTTTTAGGTATTGGAGCTATTCCATATACCTCTGAATGTTTATTCCCATTGTCCAATGTTTTCTATGTGCCAAAATTAACTGCAAACTTTATTTCTGCCAGTCAATTTGTTGGAATAATTGCTTAGTCCATTTTTCTTGTGTTGGTTGTTTGGTTCTGGATCGGTGCACCTGAAAATGATTGGGAAGAGGCATAGGCATAGACGACTCTTTGTGCTCGACGTTGATGATGACATGCCATTGTCTTCTAGTTTTCTTCTTCAATTACTCATGTCTCCATTTCCAGTAAAGTTTGGGATTTGTGGCATTGTTGTCTTAGCCACCTACATCCTAATAGGTTGCAATTGATGTTAAAGTTTATTATGCTATTGAGTAAAAGATTATTTCACCGGTTCTTACAAATTGTCAAAGTTGTGCTCTCTCTAACACTCATAAACTTTATTCTTATTAGTTGCATAGTTGATGTTGTACCTTTTAATTTAGTACATGATAATATACTATTTTCATTTTGTGACTATTTTCTATTTTGTCATAAAAAATTGGTCACAAAATAGAGCTTTTGTATTGTTGAAAATAATTTTAGCGCAAAATTAATTTGATCAACTCACTAATAATGATTTATAATTTATTATTGAAATTTATGTCATTAGTAATGATATTTTAAAATGGTCACTGTAGTTATATGTATTTAATAACAAAAATTTTTAGAGTAGTCATTAAAAGTCTATATTTTTAGTGATAATATATTATGTTACAATTTTTATGTCAAAATTGATGTTAGTCAAATTACTAATGATAATTTTATAATTTATTACTAAATCTATATTTTAGTAATCATATTTTAAAATGGCTTCTATATGTACATATCTTTTAATGATGAGATAATAAAATGATTATTAAAACTACAGTTAGTGAGATACAGTATGTTGTCATAATTTTTGGCACTAAAATCAATATTGGTCAATAATGATGATTTTATTAGTCATCACTAAAGCATATATCTTTTGTGATGATATTTAAAATAGCCACACGGATGAGGATATTGTGGACAAGTTTAGATCTCATCCTATTGTGGACAAGTTTAGATCTCATCCTAATTTTCCAATTTGCCACTGTTGCGCTGATGGCATATGATTGGTAGCTGCGCTTAGTCCCTTTTATTTGATTGTCTATTGCACTGCTGCTTTCCTTCTCTTACTTAGTATGATACTTATTTTCACTGACGCTGTTCCAATAAATAGGTACGGTTGATGACAATATTTTTAGAATGGTCATTAAAAATCTATCTTTAGTACCAATCATTATGTTATCACTAAAATCTTATATATTGATAAAGAAATAATGATATCATCAATAAAAGTATTGATTATAATAATATTTGAATAACACATATGTGGTGGATTTTGATTTTATGTTTGGTATGCTGTTAAAATTTATCGTATATTATAAAATTGATTATATATTTTTTTTGATGAATTAAATATTTATTTTAAATTAATTTGACTGGATATGTTTAATAAGTTACATGAGTTAAGATAGTTTAACAATTAGGCTCTATTTGGTAAAGTTTTTAGAGGGTCAAAAATATATACTTTTGACCCTTCAAAAGTATTTTTGGATGATGCATGAGTTATATTTGGTAAAAAAATCAGAAAGTTATTTTGGCATTGCCAAAAAGATGAAAAAAGTCTATTCGAAAAAACTCCATTTTAGAGCTTTTCTCCAAAGTGCTTTTTATCTAATGTCGAGTAGCTGTTTTAATTTTAATGAATTTTTCTAATGATCAAATCACGCACCAACAAATCTTATAATTATATCTTATATCATATCACCTCATCCTATATTATTATATTATAAATGTAATATAATAGTAAATTATATATTACATTACATTAATAGTATAACATATTATGTTGTTGTAAAATACATCATTATAATATAATACATTCTTATTCTATCATAAGCATAATACATCATATTATTACAATTAGTATATTTATTATTATTATAGTTATATTATAATAATATAATATAATATATTATTATAAACATAGTATAATAGAATATTATATTATAATCTGTTATATTATAATCTATTATTAGATTAAATTATAATCCATTATATT
>KE505665.1:69291-86084 GCA_000441515.1 Elaeis oleifera
AATGATTTCGACCTGCCGCGCCAACACCTAAGGCACCTATCGACAGTGGTTTCGTCAGCAACCTCTGAAATATCTGAGCTCCTCTCAGACATCCGAGCTCCTCTCAGACAGAGAGCTATTCCGCTCCTCCAGATACCCCCACCGAGCTTCAGCCGACAGGTTCAGACTCCCTGATAGGTCACAGTAATGGCCATGACTCTGCTCTATTTTCTGTAACGGACCCCATGTGGCTCCATCATGCTCTGGCAAGTCACGACAACGGACGCCACTCCACTCTCCACAACAGACTCCACGTGGCAGGCCACGGCGATAGCTACGACCCCATCCCACTACTCTCCATAATAAACCACTCATGGCCCTGAACGGCCCACCACCAGGCGGTTGCAGGCGTCGCTATCAGTTTGTTACGCCCTCTTCCTATAAATAGGGACCCCCAGATACGTTATTTTCTAAGCTCTAATCTCCTTTTAAAAATTCTGTTAAAAATTTTTGTTCGAGCACTCCATTCTTGTTGAGGTAGAGAACTGACTTGAGCATCGGAGGGTCTTGCCGGAGCAACCCCAACTCCGGTTTAGACTTCCTTTTGCAGGTCATGGCGGCGACCACGGCACCCTCAACTCCAGCTTCTCCGACGTCGGTGGATTTTTGCACCAACAGTTGGAAAGTTATGATGGATCGACTGACCCTGTGGACTAGAAAAAATTTAGAGCAGTAATGCTTCTTCATGGAGCCACCGATGCCACCTTTTGTAGGACCTTTCTTTCCACTTTGAAGGACATGGCTTGACACCGATACTCCATCTTGAAACCATGAATAATTTCCTCTTTCGACCAAATAGGTCACCTTTTTATGGCCCATTTCATCAGCAGTAGGAGGCAAAGGAGGGTGTCTCACACCCTTATCAACATAAAGCAAAAGAAAGGGGAGTCTCTCTAATCTTACCTTGGTCATTTTAATGCGGCCATTTTGGAAGTGCATGACCTAGATCAATCGATCGCAATGGCCGACTTGAAGGATGGGCTTTTGAAAATGATTTTGATACTCTTTGGAGAAGTCCTACCCTTATGATTTTGCAGAGATGTTAACCACGAGGGAGAAGTATGCTCGGGCTGATGAGGCTTTCGGGGTGAACCCGCCCTGGAGTAATTCTTGGAGAACAAAAAAGGAAGAGCTTGAGAAGCCTTGGCCACAAAAAATTAAAGAAAATCTTCGACAAGCCCGATCTCCTCCAAGGCACCAGTGGATCCTGAACCTCCGTTGGGTGGCACCAGCAAAGAAACCTGATGGAGAAGTGGCGGCTGTCTCCACTTAAGAAATTCACTAATTATACTCCCTTCAGTGCTCCTCGAACGTAGGTCCTCATGGAGATTCGGGGCCAGATCCTACAATCCTAGAGAATAAGGAGGAATCCGATGCATCGAAACCCAAACAAGTACTACCTTTACCATCATAACCATGGCCATGACACTGAAGACTGTATCTAACTTCACGATGAGATTGAAGAACTCATACATCGTGGGCAGCTGGATCGATTCATCAGACGCAACCCTGAGCAACGTGAGGAGCATCAAAGAGATCCTTCACAACCTGAGTAGTAGCAACAACCTCCGAAGACCGACCTCCAGTAGGGATCATCAATGTAATAGCAGGGGGCATCAGCCCTGGATCGAAGAGGAGGTCGAATCATGCAAAAGGCCAAGAATTGAGGAGCCCATCACCTTTACTGAAGAAGACACTAAGGAGTTTTTTATCTGCATAATGACATGGTAGTTGTAACTCTACACATAAAATTATGATGTACACCGTGTCCTGATAGATAATGGAAGCTCAGTAGATATATTGTTTTACAATACTTTTCTTAAAATGGGAATACCCCTCGAGCACCTAAGGCGACTAGATGCCCCTTTGGTAGGGTTCACAAGCGATGCTATACCTATTGAAGGGATTGTCACATTATTCATAATCGCTGGTTGAACCTTTCGACGATCGATTGCCCAGGTGGACTTCCTAGTGGTACGAGTGCCCTCTGCATATAATGCTATCATTGGGCACCCAGATCCCAACGCTCTTCGAGCGATAGTATCCACTTATCACCTCAAAATGAAATTCTTGACCTATGAAGAAGTCGGTGAGGTCCAGGGGATCAGATCTTGGCGTGCCAATGCTATACCATTTCACTTCGAGATGCTAGACAACCTGAAGCTTATCCTAATGATGGGCTAGGCACTCGCGATGACTTGACGAAAGAACACAGGGAGCCGATAGAAAATCTGGATGCAATCACATTAAATGATGGAAACCTGAGACACATAGTGTGAATTGGATCCAAACTGGATCCGAAAGTAAGACAACAACTTGTTTCTTTTTGTAGAAAATATGGATGTTTTGCCTGAACTCTTGCAGATGTGCTTGGGATCGACCTCACCATGGTAACAATGCATCGACTAACTGTCAAGCCCACCTATTGGCCAGTTGAGCAGAAGAGAAGAAATTTTGCCCTGAACAATAAAGAGCGATGACCGAAGAGGTGGAAAAGTTGCTTAAAGCCAATTTTATTCGGAAAGTCACTTATCCTGACTGGATTGCTAATGTTGTCTTAATAAAGAAGGCGAATGGCAAATGACAGATCCGTACAGATTTTATAGATCTAAATAAAGCATGTCCGAAGGATAGTTACCCTTTGCCTTCAATTGATCAGTTGGTAGATGCTACTTCGGGCATGAACTCCTCACCTTCATTGATGCCTTCTCAAGATACAATCAAATCCAAATGGCACCTGAATATGAGGAGAAACCACCTTTATTACTGATCGAGGTCTCTTTTGCTACAAGGTTATGCCCTCGGCCTAAAGAATGCAGGGGCTACTTACCAGCGCCTGATAAACAACATGTTTGAACATCAAATTGGCCGAAATATGAAGGACTACATCGATGATATGCTCACCAAAAGCAAGACTTCATGCTGCTATGTGGATGACCTCAAAGAGACCTTTGCCATACTTCGAAAATATCGGATGAAGTTGAATCTGACAAAGTGCGCCTTTGGCGTAACCTCAGAAAATTTTTTGAGATTCTTAGTGTCAAGTCGGTGTGGAGGCCAATCCAGAGAAGATCAAAGCCATCCAGGATATGAGTCCTCCGAAAATCGTAAAAGAGGTCCAAAATCTCATGGGACGGGTAGAAGCACTCAATCGATTCATATCCAAATTAACTGAATGATGCCTTCTATTCTTCAAGATTTTGAGATAGCCTAAGGACTTTTTATGGACTCCAAAATGCGATTGTGCCTTTAAAGGGCTGAAGAGCTACTTGGCTTCTCCACCATTCCTCAGTAAGCCAAGGACGGGTGAAGAACTCTATTTATACCTAGTAGTATCGCCCGTCATCGTGAGCTCTATTTTGGTTCGGAAACAAGAAAAAATTCAAAAGCCTATCTATTATGTTAGCCGAACCCTCCATGATGCGGAGACCCGATATATTAAAATGGAGAAACTCATCTTCACCCTTATTATTTTCGTCTGGAGACTTCGGTCTTATTTTCAGGCACATCCAGTCGTAGTTATGACCGATCAACCCTTAAAGGCGGCCTTACATTGGCCAGACACTTCAAGATGATTGACAAAATGGACAATCAAACTCATGGAATATGGGGTGGAATTCAGACCTCGATCCTTTATTAAAGCATAGGCCTTGGCTGATTTCATTGTAGAATGTACTATTCTTGAAGACCTAACGGAGTTGGAAGTGGTTGGAGGAACCGAAACACTCGATCTGAACCTACTCCATAAATTAGATTTTGGATCATGAATGTAAATGGATCGGTTAGTTCTGCTAGGTCTGGTGTGGGCCTGCTGGTTTGGATGGATTCGTTGTAGAATACATCTTATAGTTCAATTTTTCACGATAAATAATGAAGCTGAATATGAAGCCCTCTTGGCTGGATTAAGAATTGCATGGGAGCTGGGAGTCAAAAGGTTGAGGATTTACACTGACTCACAATTGATGGCCGAGCATGTCAAAGGAAATATGAAGTGCGAGAGGAAAGTATGAAAAAATATCTCTCAAAGGTAAAGAGTCTCACCTCCACATTCTCTGATTTAGAAGTTCAATAGGTGCTCGGGTAGAGAATTTAAGGGCTGATTTGCTCTCCAAATTAGCCACCTCTGCACCAGATGATCTCCCTAAACACATGTTCTTCGAAGTATTGGAAAGACCAAGCCTCGAAGACCCGACCTATGTTCTACAAATGGAAGAAGAACCCAACTGGATCGATCCTTTCATTCACTTTCTGAAGGATGGAATTTTGCTGGCAGACTCAAAGGAAGCCAAGAAAATTAGGCATCAGATTCCTCATTATATCCTCCATGAAGGCAAACTTTATCAACGATCTTTTTCTTTACCGCTCTGATGCCTCCACCCCTCTGAGGTAGATTATACTTTTCGGACGATGCATGAGGGGATATATGGGAGCCACATGATCAAAAAGTTGCTGGCTTATATATTACTACAACAGGGGTATTATTGGCCCAAAATGCAGGATGATGCTATCAACTTCATCAAGCACTGTGATCGGTGTCAGAAGATTGTCAATGTTTAGCACCAGCCAACCATCCCATTGACCCCGATCAACCGTCCCATTGACCCCGATTACAGCTCTTTGGCCTTTCATGCAATGAGGAATGGACATCCTGGGTCTTTTTCCTCCAGCTTCAGGATAAAAGAAGTTCTTACTCATGGTAATTGACTATTTCACTAAATAGGTGGAGGTCGAGCCTCTGGTCAGGATTACTGAGGCAAAGGTAATAGATTTCATTTGGAAGTCCATCATTTGTAGGTTTGGCTTACCACAAGTGTTGATTACAGATAATAGGTGATAATTTTCTAGGTCAAACTTTGCTGAATTCTGCTGAGGATGGGGCATCTCTCAATATTTTGCATCGGTAGGGCATCCACAAGCAAATGGTGAGGCCGAAGTCATCAATCGAACTATTTTATAGGGACTAAAGATCAGGATCGATCGAGCTAAGAGAGCCTGGGTTGATGAACTCTATAGTGTACTATAGGCCTATAGAACTATCCAGAGGACTCCAACAGGTGAGACTCCCTTCAACCTTTCTTTGGAATAGAGGTCGTCATACTGATGGAGATCGGACTTTCATCATTCTGGGTCGAGAATTATAGCGACGAAGCTAATATGGAAAATCTCTGGGCAAATCTAGATTTATGAAAGAAGTCTACGAAAAAGCACAAGTTCAGATGGTAGTTTACCAACAAAAGATGGCCCGATATTATAACTCCCATGTCAAAATAAAGAATTCATAGTCGGCGATCTAGTCCTACATCGGACTGAGATCTCTCAGCCTACAGAACATGAGAAGTTGGCTTCTAGATGGGAAGGTCCTTACCAAGTGGAGAAAATCGTTAGACCCAAAACCTACCATCTAAAACAATTGGATGGAACACTCCTGCCCCACCCTTGGAACTCAAAAACCTTCGCATGTATTATAAATGATGTATCTAATCAATAAAAGTGTTCCCTCCTTCCTCTTTGAATCATCCCATTCATCAGGTTGATCTCCAGCCCTAGTCCGATTCTCTTTTCATAGTAAAGCACTCACTTATTCAGTGAGAGTGCAGGTGAAGCCCCCACCTATTCGGTGGGAGTGCAGGTGAAGGCCCCACCTATCTGATGGGAGTGCAGGTGAAGCCTCACACCTATTCGGTGGGAGTGCAGGTGAAGCTCACATCTATTCAGTGGGAGTGCAGGTGAAGGCCCCACCTATCTGATGGGAGTGTAGGTGAAGCTCTCACCTATCCGATGGGAGTGCACAGATGAAGCCCCCACCTATCTGATGGGAGTGCAAACGAAGCCCCCACCTATTCGATGGGAGTGCAGGTGAAGCCCCCACCTATCCAGTGGGAGTGCAGGTAAAGCCCCCACCATCTGGTAGAAGTGCAAAGGGAACCCCACCTATTTGATGGGAGTGCAAAAAAACCCCCACCTATTCAGTGAGAGTATAAGTGAAGCCCCCACCTATTTGGTGGGAGTGCAAAGAGAGCCTCCATCTATCCAGTGGGAGTGCAAGTGAAGCCGCCATCTATTCAGTGGGAGTACAAAGAGAGCTCTCACCTATTCGGTGGGAGTGCAAGTGAAGCCTTCACCTATTCGGTGGGAATACAGATAAAGTCCCCATGACGTTACAAGTGCCCGCACTGTCAAAGATCTAAGTTCTATTATTCATGTGTTTGTTGGGTTGTGATTGTATCACAAATTCTTCACACGCATCCCCACATTTACCTGACAGTAAGACAGAAGCTACTCACTAAGGGATCATACCTTAGATCACACTAGGATTCGTCGCTCTCCCGACCCCAAGTGGTAACAACACTGGTCTCAAGGCCATCGATCGTGAATCCGACCTCTATGGAAGTCGTCGAACTCCTAACCCAGTCACTCCAGGCATTCCCCAACAGAAAATGCCTAGAACTATTCTAGTAAGGCTCATAAAGAGGGGGCAAACAATCTAAATTAAACCAGAGAACAAGCTCTAAAAGCACTTGTGAGACCATTGCTAACAGAGTCGAAGTTAAGGCACATCCAAGGATAAAGCGAGACCGAACCTAAGCCTGAAATAAGATGATCTACAAGAATAGGTAAAGGCTTGGAGACCCTTCTAGAAGTCTAAAGGCCCTTATGATGGGAAGATTCCGGATAGAGCATTATCAGCGATCCAACCTAACTGGCACAAAATAGTTAAATACAATTAAAAAATGAAACTCTAATAAATCAGACGTATGTAACGTAACTTCTACCATAGTTCAAATATTGCATTTATGATGATTACAAGATAAAGCATCGCAGCAATACAGACATGAGGAAAAATGAGAAAAGAGAAAATGAGAGCTGATATCTGCTCTGCTTTGTTACCAGTGAGGTGGTTTCTCTACTCACCATCGATGGAGTCCTCATTGATCTAGTTGGGAAGCAGCATGGCACCGATAGTGATGGGTAAAGTCGGTACCAGTAGGCCATTGAGGGCCCCAGGGATGAGGTCTCCAGGCGATGAAGACTGCGGTCCGTGTCGAAAAGCAATTGCGCGGCCCACTGGCCATCCCTTTGGAAGCACATGCTTCGCAAAAATATCATGAGAGACTATCATCGAAGCCATACCCGATCTGGGCATGGCACCGGGACAGTCCCTCAAGGCTGTGGATCCACTTTTTCCACGAGTAGGTTAGCTATTTCCAATACCTCTGAAGCCAAACTAAAACCCATTAAGTGACCCCCTTTTCTTAGATGATAAGCAGCAAGCACAGCCAGAAAAGATGACACTTCTACTTATAGAGAAAATTTTCATCGCGCATCTGCGGTGAGAGGCGCCACCCCACCGCTCCATAGCACCTGAGATGTGGAGCTCCTCTCAAATATCCTTTCCCTTATAAAGAGAAAAGCTGAATTTATGCATCTCACAATCGCTTCTATTAACCAATGTATTGTAGTGACTGTCGATTAATGATACGCTTCACTCCGACTAGTGTGCATTTAAATATAGATGTGGGACAGCCATGTTGTCTTATCTCACTCATCCCAAATTCTAAAATTACAAGCACTTAATTCAAGTGCAGAAGCACGGACGTATTAAACCCTTATTCAAAATGGTGTTCTATGCTTCTACATTAACACATACACAATTGTCCCTTCTCAATCTAGTAGAAGTAGTGAATGTGTTGGGCGGGGATATTAAGTTTGACTTGAAACATATCCCCATCGAATAGCCAAGTAGGGTTCACTTCTCATGGGATCTATGTCATTTTAATCACCGATCTCCGAGTCAAGCGAACCTTGCCCCCAACCGCATACACCTTCAGATCACTACTACCATTGCATGGACATGAGTAATGTATGGTGGCGCCCGAACACATATTCAATTCATACATCAAGCCTTCAGTCCGTATTATGAATTATCCAAATTAAGATAAAATACTTCATTTATTCTAGTTATGGAGTTACAATAAAAACAATAAACAAAAAGAGAAAGGGCTCGGCTTCAGCCAACAAAAATTACAAAATAGGAATTTTTCCTAGTGATCTTCCAGGATCGGGAACAAGTATGATGGCTAAACTCTCTCATTCTTCAGAATCGATCTTCGAAATATCGAGAAGGCTAGCGTCTATCTTAGGAAAAAGCTCGAAGACCTATGTTTTGCATTCTCCAAACCTAGCTCTGAAGGCTTGACGAGATGCAATGGCAACTCGAGCAGTTGCCTCTCTTTGAGCGGCTTCGAGCAAACTTTATTTTTGATCCTGCCCTCGGTAGCCCTTTTTGTAGCTCCACTCTCCGCCAGTCTGATCTGAAGCTCTGCCATCTTTAATCTCTCTTTCCCGATCATCTCAAGGAGATTGGCGTTGGCCTATTCGAATGAAGCAAGATCCTCTCGAAACTTATCGGACAGCCGTCGTTCCTTTTCGATCGTTCGATCGTGATCAACAACCCTCAGTCGCTCCAAATGAGGTTCCCCCTCAAGTTGTCTTATTCGAGTGGCCGATTTTCATCACACTTTACTTGCCACCTTGATGATTCTGTCCCTCTCTTCGACTAATTTGCACTTCTGTATGATATAATTGTGCAAATTTAGCCGAGAACCCTTACGAACATGGCTCACTTCGATCGAAAGGTCTTCATATTTTTCATCGTAACTAGTAGATCTTGTTCAACCTTGGCCATAATGTTCCTTGCCCTACTAAGTGCCTTCTGTAATGCCCCAATCTGCAGCTAGATTGGTAGCGCTGACCTTATGGTTGGAGAACCAGTTCGTTGCCTATATTAACCTGGCTAAAAGTAAATGCTAAACATCAAGGGAGGCTATTCCCATGAAAAGAAGACAACGCCAATGAGAAGAGAAGTAAAACTTTCATTTTTATTAATCCAAAATTTATTTACACTATCTAGGCATAACAAAATACAATAATATCCTAAGCTCTTCTAACCTCGGCCTGGGCCGTGGAAGGCCCCAAGGCACCTTCCGCCGGTAATGCCCCTGCTAGAGCTGGAGGTGTGGTGGACGATGTTGGAGCAAGGGTCCCTTCGGCTATGTCTTCGACAGATAGTGGGATATCTATAGCAGTCGCTCCAAACTCCTGCCTCCCTTCGGCCTCAATTGAAGCCGAACCCTCTTTGGCTTCTGCTTCTCCAATGGCTCTCAAACAGCCAAGTCAAGGTTAGGAAGTGCTCCACGACCTTCGCCTGGCAGTCCCTCTTACCCAGAGCATATGCCTCGAGGAAAAAATCCACATTAATCTTGGAAAGCTCTACGGATTCCCGAAAGGCCTCCACAGCTAACCACCCTGCTTCAGCGACTTGCCTTTCCATCATTTTTTTGATCTTGAGGACTTCAGCCTATGCTGCCCGATGTCTCTCCTTCTCTGTAGCCAAGTTAGCTTTGGCCCTCTTCCTATCCTCCTCCTTGTCCGCCTTCACCCTCTTCAGTTCGTTTCTCAGGTGTTCGGCTTCGATCTCGACAGCCCTTAACCTCCCATGTGCCTTGGCAAGCTTTGACTCTACTTCTCTCACCGAGATGATAAAGCCACAACCTGATGCCCTAGCTGAACCAATCAAACCCGATCAATAAAAATACAAAGAGGTCAAGAAAGGGTTCAGAAGAACTCACTCGAACTAAGAAAATACTGATTCCTTCTGCCGCAGCTCGAGAATTTGTTATTCAACCCTCAAAACATCAGGCCCATGTAACATCCCCTCTAAAGCCCTTTAGGCATTTTTGTAATCCTTTATGGTGGTGTTGTTGGGGACTCCGGTTAAGTATTCTCACTGACCTACCCGATCGAGAGAGTGGGCTAACGTCTCCCTCCTTGGGGGGCAAGAAAGACCTCTGGACCAGGGACATCAACTTTTGGAGATGGCACGGAGTGAGCATCAGCTGATGGAGGGGCACTGAAGGTGCTCCCCGGCACTTGCCCTAGCAGGTTGTGGTTTCTTCATAACAACTACTGCAATTGGGAGGCCCCTTTGTCTTTTGTTGTTGTTGGGCATCTCCTTTTGAAGTGCCTCGATTTCTTTTAGCCTCATCCCTACATTATCCAATAGTTAATAAATTAAAAGACTAAATAAAAAGAAAAACAAGGGTCAGTCGAACTAACCTCCAGGGATAGCTAAACTTAGTTCGATGTAGAAGAAGGCTTGCTTTGACAGCAGATCTTTTACGAAAGGAAACTTGTACTCCTGTAATATCTTAGAACTATGAAGATCCTCCCTCTCCAGCTCCAAGACATCGAACACAGCCTTCCTTTGTCGACCCCAGTTCGGTAACATTAAGGACTCGAGAGAAAGACCCGAAATGAAGAAAAATCGCTCTTTCCATTTGTGAACGGAGGTAGGAGTCCCCTTTATTAGGGCGAATCACCCTTCGGAGGAGAAATATACCATTAATCCGTAGTATGCCTCTTTAGGGTAAAAAAAATCAAAACAGAGAAATTGAAGGACAGACACTGGTCAAAGAGCAAGCAACCATGAATCCAATAATGAAGCAAAAAGAGTTAGGGACTAGAGAATAAGGAGAGAGGTTGAAGAAACAAAACATATCTACGACAAAAGGGTGCATAGGTAATCGAAGCTTGGCTTAGAATGATTCCTCATAAAGGCTGATCCACCCCACAGGAGGATTGCCAAACCTTTTGCTAGCACTCGGGGGTTCAAGCTTAAAGGAAGGAGGAATCCTATATCAAGCCTATATTAGATCCAAATCTTTCGGACCTATCACAGACATGATTATGTTCGGCGTAAAAGTTGACTCACTTTCATGCCTGACACCATCCCCCTCGATGCTTTCATCCGATGCCGAAGAACGGTTTGAGGACTAGCTTCCGTCGGAGCCCTCGGTGCCAGCCATTGAGAATCAAGGAAAGGATAAATATGAAGAAGGAAAGGTAGTGGGAAGAAATGTGTAAAGATTTATGGTGCTCTCAAGCTTTGGGAGCTCACAAGAGGAGTCAGGGTGTTGGCTCTAGGAGTCTAGGATCAGATTGGGTCTTAGGGCTAGGATGGAACTGGTCCTAGGGTGGAGGTGGTACATAGTATCCACAGACTCGAGATTCAGGTGGTGAAGACTTCGAGGGGCTTGATTGGAGCTCTGGATATCTGAGGACACAAGGTGGATCGAGATATCAAGGATGGGTTCAAGACTACGATGGAGTTGCAGATTCAGAAAATTAGGTCGATTCAATGCCAGACTGGATCGATCAAGTTGTAGAAAATTGAGTAGGGTTCTCGAAAAATCTAGCACGTATGCAAGTTAGCCAGCTCAGTGCCAGAATGAGTCGACTAAGTGCCAGGTTAGTCGACTCAGTCTGGCATTGAGTCGACTCAGCTATGCGGGTAGAGCACAGTGGGATTTTAGTTGAGCTAGGATTGGGATTTAATCCTAGGGACTTGGGGCTTAGGTTATGAGTTTTGAGGGTGGCTAACTAAAGATTTAGACTGGAGAGCATGTCAAGGATAAGAGCATGTGAGACATGGGCTCAGAGAGTGCTTTCATATATAGGTTAGCCAGGAGTTTTTGATCAGGCCATATTGTCTATGCATTTATACATAGGTTGTACTAGAGTTTTCTAGTAGTGGATTCAGATCTTTTCTCCTCAACCCCTCTTCTCTCTTTCTCTCTTATGCTATCGCCCTAGGTCTAGAAGGAGCCCTTGAGATGGGGGGGGGCATCTCCCTTAAGCCCTAGCAGTGTTAGGGCTGGTAGGAGGGAGGTGCCCCATCATAGGTCTGGATTTTTGGATCCATGGATCCTGTCTATAGAGATCAATCGCACGTCTCCTCGGGTCCATGCTGAAGATCCAGAGATTTTCATGGTGTGGAGCAGTGCCATGGTTTCATAACAATTGATATCAGAGCCTGGTAGAGTGTGGAAGCATAGGAGAGGTCATACAGAAGAAATCAACACATCTAATCCATGGTAAGCCTCAGATCCATCTTTATTTGCTGTGGTTTGGCCAACCAAGAGCAGCGGGTTGAAGGTGGAGGTTTAGAGGATTGATAGGAAAGGAGTTTTCTTGGGGTGAAATGTTTGGATGCTTGATTGGCAGATTCAACTTGGTTGGAGGCGGTCTTGGTGTTAAGGCTGGATTGTATGACAGTTTTGGGTGATTGGATTCTCTGGGAGATGGACAGTAGTGTGGGTTGTTTGGTGTTGAGAAGAGATTTCCCATGGGGGTTGTTGTACATCAAATGGTCGATGGTATGCTGAAGAGGTGGCTATACGTCCTTCAGGTGTTGGAAGGAGGGAAGTAGTTGGGGATGCATTTAGCAGTTCAATCAGGATAGGATTTGCAAGGTCTTAGGGAGAAGGAGATGGTTATTCCATGGATCATCGTAGCTAGTTTAGAGGAGGAGGATATCCTCTAGGGGGTTTTGGAGGTATCTGAAATGGTAGCAGTTGTGGTGGAGGTTCAACAGGAGGCTCAATAGGGTTGTGTTGAGCAGCTAACCTCGATTTCTTCTGCAGGGGCATCAGGGATAGTCGCAATTTAGGTGGAGGATTGACATAGGTTCAAATTCAAGGGGTGCAGGGATAGGTGTTTGATTCCAGCACTAGTGATGGTGACGCATTGCATGAATTTATGCAGGGTTGCATGCATCGTAGATCGAGGTTCTGGGGAGACCATGTCGATTGTAGTGGTGGCAGTATGAGAGGACCTGGGATACCTATGTGTAGGTGGTGACTAACCCAGGTGATGATAGGTGGGTCTGGTGTTTGCCGGGGAATCTGTAGTTCCTCTAGGAGAAGCTGAAGCGATGATTTGTGCAGAGACAGAAGAGGAAGAAGTGCTAGGGTGAAATCTCCTAGGGTTCAGTCACTGGGTTTGAAGAGTTGGATGAACTCTTGGATTTCAGAGGAGCCCATGGGGTGCAGTGTATCCGAGACGGCTTCGAAGGGGTCTGCAGAGTACGGAGGGTCCGAAAAAGTAGCGATGGTGTACAAGGCATAGTGGTAGGCTCAGTAGGATAGCATTAAGTGGTTGGCCTCAGGTGATTCGGGTACAGAGTTGGAGACTTCTGCAGCATCAGATGGACTTCGATTTCAGGTGGAGCACTGGATAGAGGTGGTTTCACAAGTAGAGAGGGTTTCACATGCAGCATGTGCCAGTACAAGAACGCTGCAGGGTTCTCTAGGGAAGTCTAGGGCAAGTGATGCAATTGCTTAGAAAAAGGGAGTCTATGATCTCCAGGGTGGTGCAGAGAAGCAAGCCAGGATCTTCAGCTATGGAGGTGGTCATCCCAAAGACCTCCAAGGGAGCTCAGCAGCTGAGGGATGGCAGAGGCAATGGTTGCATAAGGGGCTATCAAGGTGCACATCAACAGCGGGTTTATGTAGGAGGATGTTGCTAGGTGTGCCAAGGCTTGGGCACACCAAGGTAGAGATTGTAGAGATTTATGGTACTCTCAAGCTTTGGGAGCTTATGAGAGGAGTCAGAGTGTTGGCTATGGGAGTTTAGGACTGGATTGGGTCTTAAGGCTAGGAAGGGACTGGTCCTAGGGTGGATATGGTACATGGTATCCACGAGCTTGAGGTTCAGGTGGCGAGGACTTTGACGGGCTTGATTGGAGCTCCAGATATTTGAGGACACAAGGTGGAGTAAGATACCAAGGATGGGTTGAAGACTGCGGTGGAGTTGCAGATTTAGGGAACTGTATCGACTCAATGCCAGATTGGATCGATCAAGTCACAGAAAAATCAAGAATATGATTCTCAAAAAAATCTGGCATGGTATGTAAATTGGCCGGCTCAGTGCTAGACTGAGTCGACTAAGTGCAAAGTTAGTCGACTCAATCTGGCACTGAGCCGACTCAGCTGCACGGGCAGAGCACAATGAAATTTTGGTTGAGCTAGGATTGGGATTTAATCCTAGAGACTTGGAGCTCGAGTTTATGAGTTCCAAGGGTGGCTAACTAAGGGTTTGGACTAGAGAACAAGTCCAAGGATGAGAGCATATGAGACATGGGCTCGGAGAGTGCTTTCATGTATGGGTTAGCTGGGAGTTTTTGATTAGGCCATATTGGCTATGTATTTATACATAGGTTGTACTAGGGTTTCTAGTAGTGGATTCAAATCTTTTCTCCTCAACCCCTCTTTTGTCTTTCTCTCTTGTGCTGCCGCCCCAGGTCTAGAAGGAGCCTTTGAGAGTGGGGGCATCTCCCTTAAGCCCTAGCAGCCTTAGGGCTGGTAGGAGGGAGGCACCCCATCACAAATCTGAATTTTTGGATCCATGGATGTTGTCCATAAAGATTAATTGCAGGTCTCTTCAGGTCCATGCTAAAGATCCAGGGGTTTTCATGGTGCAGAGCGGTGCCATGGTTTCACAACAAAACGAGAACCCACCTATCAATGGAGGTAAAAGAACAAAAGAGGAAGTTGCCAGTGAGGATAACCGATGACTTGAGGAACTGGAATGAAAGAAATCTCCACAAATAGGGACTACAGTATCCTTGAAGAAGAAACATTAAATCGTGTACACCAAAAACCCTTTAAAGACTAACCTCCATCAAAAATTTGAAACCTTTGGCGAATAATAGCCATGTGGCACCTGATGTCTCTCCATTGGCCAGTGCAAATCGAGAAATGGCTCATTATAAGTAACTCCGAAAATGAAGTGCGTCGCTTTTTGAATTTTATGAAGATCGGTTCCTTCTCCCCTAGCCATTAATGACTAGATAATGCAGTGGCCTCCCTTTTTGAAAGTACCCTCCTGACTTCGAATAGGTGTGCATCCTATACTATTTGCTATACTCCCATCCTCCGAATCGCCTAAGCTTCAGACTCGAGAGTAGGGGGCATATATTAGGGGGTAACACCTTGATCGCCATAGAATGACGAAAGAAGTTTTGATATACTTTGAGTACTATTTAAATTCCCTTGATAACTGACCTAGGAATTAGCCGGCTGGACTTTCCAAGGAAGTGCCTGTAAGAAGAAGAAACTGAGATAATACTAACTATTGAGGGAGGAATCCCCTTTAATGCTGAACCCGCCTTCATCAATCGTTAGGCGAAGCCGATCTCTAGGGGTTCTGCCACACTATGCCTGTACTGATCCTCATCCGAGGTTCAAGTTGAGGGACGTCAGGTGATCCCTCCCATAGGCCTAATAGGCCTCACCATCTAATCATGTCACTCTACTCATCAGTCGTATGCCACATCACCTCATCATTTCTTTCATGGCCCACTACATGCCATGCAAGTTTATGATCAATGTCAGAAGCATTTAAGTACATCCTCTACCATCTGACATAATGGGACACTAAGGAAGTGCCTCCTTATCCTTTCTGTAGGGTTTCAGAGTGGGCATGCATAGTGGAAGCATAATGGATTTTAAAATTTAAATTATGAAATTCTAAATATTAAACCTTTAAACAAGTATCTCTTTGATGATTAACAATCATAAAACATATATTCATAATAAAATTCAAGCTATAGAAGAATACCTGGAATGCTTATTCCAAATTTCGGTAGAACTTCCACCAGGCGTCCAAGTATTCGTCCTCCAATGGTGATCCACACAGGACTATGATTAGGACACCAACTCTTTAAGATGATTTCTCCTCCAAAATTCTCACTCTGAGAATTTTTTTAGGCAGCAGGACCTTAAGACCTTCTTTCTCTTTTCCTAGCCTTCCTTTTCCTACCTTTCTTCTCTCCTTGTCTTCCTTATATCTCTTCTTAGGCTCTTGTCCTAAAATCGAACTTATCCTTACTATTTTTAGACTTGTCCTAACAAGAGAAGGAAGAGACTAATTGGATAATAGGGAGAGTGTGTAAGAAGGAAGAGATAGGAATGAGAGATCTGAATGAAATAAATCCTCCGACGCACCCCTTTAAATAGTTAGCAATGGGATGCCTTTGAATTTGTCTCATGCTCTCTCCATGCCATATCTCGCATCCATCAAAATTCTCACCCCTCCTGATAAAATCTCACACCCATCAGGAACCTCATGACCCATGGCAAGCATCGAAAAAAATTCGAGAGACGCTTCGTGCATAAGGACTCTTCGGAATATTTTTCTCGATGATTCTTTGATGCATCTCGTAGCTTTCCTTAGCATATTTTTCTCTACCACACATCAGCATACTTTGCCCATCCAATGGACCAAATTGTAGGCACTAACTTGCTGATGATGTGGAAAAAATTTGAGATTAAAAGGTGGCATGACAATTGGATTAGAGTCCTTAACAAGATGGACTCTTGGTTAGGCGCATGGATAGATTAGGCTAGTTTTATACTTCAACCAATTTTCATGATTAAACCAAAGGTGATTAAACCATAGAAGGACTCCTCTATGCTCAGAATTAACTCAGGATAACATTGAGGAAGGGCATCCCATCTCATGGGATGCCAACTCATGTCTTGCACACAAAATTGAATCCCACACGCAAGAGAAATTCTTGATGCATGGGGACCTGGTTACTTGGCTCCAAATCTTTGGTACATGCAGTCAAGGACTGACCCAACTCAAACCCAAAATTGGTTTGAATTAATTTAGATTTAATTTGCCCAATCTGAAATCAATTTCAAATCTGATTCGAAACAAGGAGCTAGGATTTGCAACATGTGCTAGCATGTCAATTTTGCAAACATGATCTAATCTAATTAGATCCCTGATCAATTTTCTTTGTGTGTGACCCATAGGATTCCACATCTAGCCAGTAGTAGGTCCAAGTGTAAGTTGATTTGATTTGATTAGAATTTAATCTATCTGATCTAGATCTAATCGTGCTAATC
>KE505665.1:224631-238383 GCA_000441515.1 Elaeis oleifera
AAAACTCATTTATGATGGATTTTATTCGGGTTATGCAAAATTTTAAGTACTGGAACTCTGAAAAATCTACTGGCACGCATACTGGACCGACTAAATTTTGAACTGAGCTGACTCAGTCTACTAGTTTAGTTGACTTAGTGCTGACTGAGCCGATCTAGTTGTCGCAAAATGAACAGTAATAGTTACTATTCATCATCAGTTGGCCGACGAAGTAGCAGACTTGGTCGACCCACCGATGTTAGCCGACTCAGTCCAAAGATGAGCCGATCTAGTTTCAGAATAAAATTTTTTTGTATAAATCAGTTGTAAATTATTTACAAAATTGAAAATTAAAATTATTTCAAATCTAAATAGCAAATTCATGTAAACTATATACTTAATTGAGAATTAAGTTGAATCAATTGGATCTAGAATTGTGAATTCAAGATCTAATGATATTCACATAAAACATGGGTCTATAGGTTAGCTTGATCAAGTCCTCTTAATTGGGTTAGACCTAATGTTAGAATCAAATAGACTTAATAGAGAATTAAAAATTGAACTAGATTAAATTAGGATTTCTCTAGAACTAATACAATAGTTGTAGTTGGTCAAGTCCATGTCTTTAATTGGATCAAGATGGACCTCGATCGTGGCTCAGTGGTCGAGCTTAAGTCTTTAGGCAAATCAAATTAAAACTGATGAACCAATTAGTGTCTAAGATAAGTTTGACAGTTTTGATCAGTAGTCATTAATTAGGAGCTACTCGTATAGATTGAATCTATGATGAGTTAATGGCATATCCCTTCCATCGATCTCACTTACCTAGCCAATGTGGTCAATCAGCTTTCGATTTGATTACTTATTGATTCGTGCTAACCCATATTGCATAGGTTGATCAGTATGACTGATTTAGGTGCCAGGACTAGATTGAATCAAGTCTTCTTTTATCTGACTTAGTGAAGTTAGCGGGAGGATTATGATTAACTGGTCAAGTTTTTTTTTCTCTAAAACTATGTTAACCAAATCTTCTAAATTATTAGGTCCTAAAAATGAAATAGTTATGGTGATAATTAGATCATAGCCTCTAATTAAGTTGGACAATAATAGGTCCATTAGTTTGATAATTATTGGAGACCCAAAGGCCTGGTGCTTATCGACTATTGAAATTATCATTCATAATATGATAGCTCAATCGAGTATCTCTGATGGGTGGTTAGATTGGCTGACCAAAGTTAGACCTGATCTTAGTTCGATCTCTGAGAGTGGTCATGTTAATCATTAGACCTAACCAGAACCTCACAAAGGAGGCCAAAGCCTACTGATTAGATTCCTGAGGCAAAATTAATTACTAAAAGTTGTTTGAAGAAATAATTGGTTAAGAACCTCCCCATAAATGCACATGGGTGGGCTGGCCAAAGTCGGGCTCGTGTGTAGGCTGTGTGGATTCTAGTACCTGCTAAAAAATTAGTGTAATTCTTCAGATTAGAGGTAGAAGCTATTAATTCGTAAAAATAGTGAGAGAATCTTTAGACTAAAGTTCATGTCTTTAGGCTTAACAATTCATATACTGATTAGATTTTGATTTTTCTTTTTGCAATTATGGCCACCACCTTATCGCTTCGATCACTATTGGACAGTGACAAATTGATGGGTTCCAATTTCAGTAGTTGGTTTCAAAATTAAAATCATCCTAGAGCACAAGTGAATTTTATACGTGCTGATAAATCCGACACTGGAGGAGCCTGCCTCAAACACATGGGTACAGTATGAGATACTTATGAGAAGTGGCTCAACGATCGTACCACGATGTATTACATTATGTGGACTGTGATGAACGATGAGTTCAGTCGCAAGTTCGAAGATGCTCAGCTAGAGGACATGCTTCAAGTGTTGAATGTGTCCTTCGGCACTCCCAAATGATATTGAGCAACATAAGACTAATTGTGCCATCTTCAATGCCTGCATAAGGGAGGAGGCATCGGTCATCGATCATGTATTGTATATGATCGAACAGATCGAGCACCTAAGCAAACTCAACTTTTCCTTGCATGAACAGTTTGGAAAGATGTGATTCTGAATTCCTAACCAAAGTCCTATCTATCATTTCTCAGTCATTATAAAATGACAAAGCCTGTAACCAACTACCATAATTTGCTGAGGTTGCTACAGACTTTTGAGAAGGATCACCAACTCCACAAGGAGACGATGAATGTAGTGGGAGGATCCTCGATGGGGCATCATCCCTTAAAGAAGGAAGAAGAAAATAAAATAAAAGATGCAACATGTTGGGGATCAAATCAAGAAGTCCAAGTCTAAGTTTGACCAGAGTTAGGGAGAGTACTTCTATTGTAAGAAGCAGGATCATTGAAAGAGGAACTATCCTCAGTACAAAGCTTCTCTTGATCCGAACAGGCCGAATAAGAAGAAGCAAGCAGCTACTGAGCAAGGTAATATATAATAACACCTTGTAACTTTTCTATTTGTGATTCTATGATCTGGATATTAGATACTGATAGTTCTATTAATATTTATAATTCGTTACAAGGACTTTAGGTTAGTAGGAGATTTGAAGATGGTGAGAGATTCTTAAACTTTGAAGATGAAAGATCAGTTCCAGTTCTAGTTTTAAAATTATCAAACTTGTATTCAATTCTCATATTGTTGTTCTTAGTGATTGTCACTTTTATCCATCATTTCTATTGAATATAATTTCTGTAGGCCTTTTGGCCAAAGAAAATTATGAGATTTTCATAAAAAAAATTTATGATATTATTTTGAATGATGTTACTGTGATGAATGAATAATTAAATAATGATATTTATATTATATCACGGTCTAATATAATGTATACATCAAATAAACATCCTAGGATAGATAATATCATGGATGCCTATCTTTGACGTTGTAGGTTGGGTCATATTAACAAAATAAGATGAATAGGTTGACCCAAGAGGGAATCATCGAAGTCAATGATTATGAATCATTGCCTACCTGTGAGTCTTGTCTTCTTGAAAAGATGACTAAATTATCTTTTATTGAAAAAGATGGACAAGCCCGTGATGTTCTAGGTCTAAAACATACTGATGTATGTGGACCTATGAATACTAGTACCAGAGGTGGATATCACTATTTCATTATATTGACAGATGACTTATCTAGGTATGGATATATCTACTTGATGAAATACAAGTCAGAATTGTTTGAAATATTCAAACGATTCCGTAATGAGATAAAAAATAAACTGGGAAGAGTATTAAAACTCTTCGATCTGATCGAGGGGATGAATATCTCTCCAGCAGTTTTTGACATATCTAGGAGAGAATCGAATTCTCTCTCAATGAAACCCTCCTGGCACGCCATAGCATAATGGTATGTTTGAATGGAGGAATCAAATCCTGTTGGATATGATTTGGTCTATGATGGGCTTTACTAATCTGTCGATCTCTTTTTAGGGATGTGCACTCGAGTTGGCTTGATATATATTTAATAGGATTCTGAGTAAGTCTATAAGCAATACACCATATAAGATATGGATAGGGCATAAGCCGATTCTCTCACACCTTAGAATCTGGGAGTGTCCAGCTTATGTCAAGTGTTTAATTATAGACAAGCTCAGACCTAGGTCTGATAAATGTATATTCATAAGGTACACAAAAGAAATTAAGAGATATTATTTCTATCTTATTGATTAACAAAAGGTGTTTGTCAGTCTTAAGGCAATCTTTTTAGAAAAGAAGTTTCTTGGCAAAGAAACTAATGTCTCTAAGGTTGAATTTGGTGAAGTTCGATAGGTAGATGTACCGATACAATCTAATGAACCTATAGAATAGGATTTGACTGGATCAAATTCTGAGCCCATTGTAGATGCACCATGAAGGAGATCCGATAGTGTATTGCATCAGTCGGACAGATATTATGATTTCTTGATCTAGGACGGCAATCCTATTGAACTCGATGAGAACAATGAGGATCCGATCATCTATATGGATGCAATATAGAGATCCAACTCTGATACATGGCTTAAAGCCATGAAATTCGAAATGAAGTCCATGAAGGTCAATGATGTATGGATATTAGTTAATCTACCTAAAGGGATAAAATCCATAAGGTGTAAGTGGATCTTCAAGAGGAAGAGGGATGCAGATGGAAAGATGGAGACCTATAATGCTCGAGTGGTTGCCAACTGATATCGTCAATGTTATATGGTATTGACTATGATGAGATATTTTTTTATGGCAATGCTCAAATTCATTCAGATTATGCTTGTGATAGTAGTATATCTGGACTATGAGATCTGACAAATGGATGTGAAAATGACTTTCTTAAATAGAGTGCTGGAAGAAGAGGTGTATATGATACAATCTGAAGGGTTCACATTCGCATATGAGTCAAAGGTGTGCAAATTTCAGAGATCTATTTATGGATTGAAGCAGGCATCCAGAAGTTGGAACATGCATTTTCATAAGGTAATCTGAACGTATGGCTTCGTTAGGAATGAAGAAGAACCCTATATCTACAAGTGGATAAATGGTTCTATTGTTATATTTCTTATTTTGTATATGGATGATATTCTCTTAATCGAAAATGACGTCTTTGCATTACAGAAAATAAAAGTTTAGCTGTCATCTCAGTTCTTCATAAAAGACTTGGAAGAAGCTAGCATCCTACATCCTTGGGATGAAGATCTATAAAGATAGATCGAAGAGATTACCTGGATTATCCCAGTCTACGTACATCGATACCATGCTGAAGTGGTTCAGCATGGAGAATTCTAAGAAAAACTATCTTTCAATAGACCATGAAATTTCTCTTTCAAAGAGAGATGGTACGACAACCCCTCAAGAAGAAAGTGTATGAGCAGAATTTCATATACTTCGATGGTGGGATCCATCATGTACGCCATGACATGTATGAGATTGGATGTTGCCTAGTCACTAGGGATAGTGAGCAGGTATTTGTCTAATCTGAGGGAGAACCACTAAAAGGTTGTGAAAATCATCCTTAAGTATTTAAGAAATACTAAGGACCAGTGGATCGTTTATGGAGAATCTGACTTGAAACTTATAGGGTATATAGACCCCAGCTTTCAGTCAAATCATGATGACAGCAAGAGCATATCAGGATTCGTGTTTATTCTGAACAATGGAGCAGTCTGCCGAAAAACTTTCAAGCAGCACACTATGGCCGTCTCAGTTTGTGAGATGGAGTATATCACGGCAACCGATGCTACGAAAGAAGCTGTATAGTTGTGGAAGTTCATTGACAAGCTCGGAGTGGTACCCTCCATCTATGGTCCAGTCCTATTATACTACGATAGCACTGGAGCTATTGCTCAAGCGAAGGAACCGAAGTCCCCTCAGCACACCAAGCACATACTGCCCTGCTACCATCTGATTCGGGAGATCTTGGATGAGGTGATGTCGATCTTCAAAAGATCGATGGAAAAAAAATCTAGCTGACCTATTCACTAAAGCCCTCAATATTAAGGAGTTTAATGATCATAAATTGAAGATGAATATACGATACTGTACTGATTGGCTTTAGTCCAAGTGAGAGTTGTTAAGAATTATGTCCCAAAGTCAATCATTAATCTGTTGACGATTGAGCTCATTTTGTAGCAGTATATGAATTTTCAATAATAAAAGTTATTTGGCATAGGAGATGTAGCCTCCAAAGCATTTGCAAACTCTGCAACCTCCAAGTTCTCATCCTTAATTGTTGCTGCCTGCACTATACAAGTCTCGAAAGGTTCTTTAGGATGTTCAAGCTGAAAAACCTTTCAGATTAGCTCATCAATACAATCAATTTGATAAACACTATCAGTAAATGAAGGATACTTGATTGTCCTACTCAAATTAAACTCTACCTCTTCTTCACCAACTTTCAATGTCAACTTACCATTTTTAACATCAATATCGCTCCAGCAGTGGCTAAAAGCAGTCAACCCAAAATGATAGGAATTTCAACTTCTTCCATTTTTAGCACAATGAAATCTATAGGAATGTAAAACTTTCTTACCTTCACCAAACATTCTCCAAGATGCCCATAGGATACTTCACTGATTTGTCTGCTAGCTGTAAAGAAATGGTAGTAGGCTTGAGCTCCTTCAATCCAAGCTTTCTAGAAATAGACAAAGGCATCAGTAAGACACTAGCACCCAAATCACATAAAGCTTTACCAAAGTCAACATTACCAATAGTACAAGGGATAGAAAAGCTCCTTAGATCTCTAAGCTTTGGTAGAAGCTTGTTCTGAATTATTGCACTACACTCCTCAGTCAAAGCTATGGTCTTATAATCCTCCAAGTTCCTCTTATTAGACATGATCTCCTTGAGAAATTTTGCATAGGCTGGAATTAGAGCCAAAGCATCTGTAAAAAGAATATTAATATGAAGTTGCCTAAACACTTGCAAAAACTTTTCAAATTATTTATCTAGTTTATTTTGCTTAAGTCTCTGCAAAAAAGTGTTGAAGCAACTTTTTCAGGTTGTGGACATCAGGAAACAGCAAAGATCAGGTCGTGGAGGTGCTTGAAGGCTAGCAACCAAGCAAAATAAAAATAGCCTTCAAGATTTCAGCAGCCTTGTAAATCCTATCGGTAGGATTTCTTTCCACGATTTGAACCCCTTCTCCACAAGATCTGAAACCCACCTTTTGAGACCTGAAAGTATATTTGATGAAGCCTCCAAAAAGCAAAAGATGAGGTGTGGAACTCCTCTTGGGAGGCCAATAGGGGGTGCACAAAAAGGGAGGCATGCACAAGGAGGGTGCTAGAAACCCTAGCATCTCCTTTCTTCCTTTTTTGAGGTAGGCGGCCAAGAAACCCTAGGGTTTCTTGCTGCTAGGATGTGGAGAAGACTAGAGAGAGAGAGGAAGGAAGAGAGAGAAGGTTAGGAAGAAAATAATTTTGATATTTCTTCGATTCATCGAGTCAGAATACAATGTATCTTTATATATAGGGTCAATGGGATCCAACCCAAAACTTTTTCGGCTAACTCAATATAAGATTATGCTCACCCAAGCCCATGTACACCCATGACTTAACCCAATCTCATAATCTTAGACTCAATCCTATCCTAAATATAAGTTAGCCCCTCAAAGCCCAAAATTTTTGAATCTCAAGATCTGAAAGGCTGACAGCCTTTTGCCCTAAGGCCCAAATTAGTCCTAGAAACCCTTTGACCACCTCATGGACTTTAGATCTTGGCCTTAGTCTTGAACTCTTAAGCCTTACGAGCACCACATAAGGCCCAACAATCTCCATGTTGGTGCCCCAAGGCCTCAACTAACTCTATCCTATCCATCAAGTACATCAGTGTCATACATTTGCGAAAGCTATCCCATGGAAGTACCTTCGTCAGTGCATCCACTGGATTCTCGGTGTGGACCTTCACCAGCTCCACCTTATCCTCTTTCATAAGCTCTCTGATCTGATGATACCTGATATCGATATGCTTCATCTTTGCATGATAGATAGAGTTATGTGCAAGTAACAGTGCACTCTGATTGTCGCAGTGCACCCTGATGGCCTCCTGTGCGAGGCCCATCTCCAACGCCAAGCCCTTCAACCATAGGCCCTCTTTCGCTGCCTCCATAATGTCATTGCACTCTACCTTAGTCATGGATAAGACTGTGATGGACTGCAAGCACAATCTCCACAAAATGAGAACTCCAAACAGGCTAAATACAAAATCTATCATCGACCGTCAGGTGTCCACGTCTCCACCGAAGTCTGCATCCACGAACCCTCTTATCAGCCCCAAGCCTCCTTGGATGTGTTGGAGAGTCCTTCAGCACCTTCTCACTATCCGTAGTAGATGCCAACTCCAACAGTACCTACCAAGTACCTGAAGATCCCTTTTAATGCTCGCCAGTGCTTCCTGCCAGGCTGCATCATGAACCTGCTGACCTGGCTCACTGCATGGATGATATCTAGCCTACAACACACCATGGCATATATAAGGCTCCTCACACCAGAGGCACATGGCACTCTCTCCATCTCCTGAGCCTCCACCTCAGTCTGTGGCGACATTATCTTCGAGAGTCTAAAGTACCCGACGAGTGGCAGCTCCATCGATTTTGCTTCCTTCATCTCAAACCTCTCCAAGACCTTCTTGATGTAACCTCCCTGAGATAAATACAGTACCTTCTTAGTTCGATCTCTGAATATTTTTATGCCTAAGATCTTTCTTGTAGGCTCCAAATCCTTCATCTCAAACTTCCGAGACAAGGCTGCCTTCAGTTTCTGCATAACCTTCTTACTCTTGCATATTATAAACATGTCATCCACATACAAGAGTAGAAAAACCCTAGATCCATCCTCCAAAGATTTAACATAAACACAAGAGTCATACTCGCACCTGAAAAGTTCGATGTTCCTCACATAAGAATCAAACCACTGTACCATTACCTCGACGATTGCTTCAGCCCGTACAGTGATTTTTGCAACAAACCGACCTTCTCTTTTGCTTCTGGCTCTCAGAACCCAGGTGGCTGCTCAATGTAGATGCTCTCCTCCAGATGCCCATGGAGGAATGCCATCTTGACATCCATCTGCTCCAGCTCCAGATCCTGAGCTGCTACGATACTCAGCAGCATCCTAATGGAAGTATGCCTGATGACAGGAGAGAAAATCTCACTGAAGTCGATGCTTTCCTTTTAGGAGTATCTCTTGGTTACTAGCCTCACCTTGTACCTGATACCTCCTTGCTCTGAAGCCCCTCCTTATGTTGGTAAACCCACTTGCAACCAATGGGTTTCTTTCTTGTGGCAACTGCACCATTCGCCATGTCTTGTTCTTGTGGAGAGACTGCATCTCCTCGGACATTGCTTGGACCCACCTCTCTCTGTCCTAGCTCTTCATATCCTCCTCGTAGGTGTAGGGGTCCCCATTTGTTATCACCAGGGTATATGATACTATCTCTTCGAAGCCATATCGTTCTGACTGCCTGATATTCCTTTTGGGCTTGTGCAGTGCAACCCCGATATCTGTCCTAGGTCCTGTTTGCTCCTGCTAGACCTCCTGACTTCTTTCATCCGTCTGAGCTCTCTCCACCTATGGAGACACCTTTGGAGAGTGATCCACCTGAATATCAAGTCCTCCCGATGCACCTGCAAGTGGCAAAATAGAATAGGATGTTAGTTGTCCATCACTGCCTTGCTGGACCTCCTGCTGCTCTTGCTACTCCTTTATGCCATCTCACCTTTGGAGAACTAAATTTCATCAAAGATGACATCTCTACTGATGACAATCTTCTTCTCCAAGGGATCCCATAGTCGGTATCCCTTAACTCGGTATCCCTAACTCCTTGTGGATATCCCAAGAACACCATCTTCTGTGACCTGGCATCTAATTTGCTCTGCTCACCAGCACCGATGTGCACAAATGCCGTGCACCCAAGCACCATTAGATGGCTTAGCCCAATCTTTCTTTCAGACCATTTTCTTCTCAAATACTACCATCTAACATAGTATGAGGTGATCGATTTACCAAATAGCAGGCTGCATCCACTGTATCAACCCAAACACCTTAGGAAGCCCTTCCTGCAGCCTCATGCACCGTATCTTTTTTATAAGGGTTATGTTCATCCTCTCGGCCACCTCATTTTGCTAAAGAGTTTCTCTCATCGAGAAGTACCTTTTGATGCCACACTCCTCATAAAAAACCTGAAACTCCTTGGTTGTGTACTCCCGACCATTGTTAGACCGCAAACACTTCAAGCTTCGACCTGTCTTCTTCTCCACCTCAGCTTTCCACACCTTAAATTTGGTGAAAACTTCTAATTTTTCTTCATGAAGTAGACCCATACCTTCCTCGAGAAATCATCTATGAAGGTCAAGAAGTATCTCACTCCATTTCTGACTGAAATCAGAGCCGGTCCCTACACATCAGAGTAAACTAGTTCCAGTGGGACTGCACTGCGGGCTGAACTGCTGGCAAACTGCACTCTCCTCTGCTTTTTCATCTGGCATGACTCACATACCTCTGAGATACCTTCATCCAGATCTAAAATCAGACCATACTTGCTTAGCTTTTCATCCCACGATCTCCCATGTGGCCTAAACGGTAGTGCCACAACCGATGAGTCCTCTGCTGGTCCTGCACTACTGTTGCTGCATCCGATTCTTCAGTCACCACAGATCTTTTCATTCTATAGAGGTTGTTCTCCATCCTCCTATCTCTCATCACTACTATGGCTCCATTTGAGATGTTCAACACCCCACTCTTGGCACGACTGCTGAAGTTGTAGCTGCTTCGCTCCAGATAATCAAGTGACATGAGATTCTTCTTTAGATCAGGGACGTGCTTCCCATTAGTGAGAGTCTGCACCATCTCATCAAATATCCTCACCCGAATGCTCCCAATACCAGCAACTCAACATGGATGATCATCTCCAAGTGTCACGCTCCCTTCATCCATCATGATGTATGTAGCGAACTAAGACCGGTTTGGGTGTAGTGATGCGAACAGACTAAATCTAGGGTCCATACATCTGTGTTTTGCCTTTGACCATCTGATACCACCAAAAGATCATCCTCCACCTCACTATCAGTCATAGTACTCAGTGCATCAGATCCTCCCTTATCTTTCTTCTTGTTCTTCCACTGCGGGCAATCTCGTTTGAAGTGCCTGATCTCGTTGCACTTGTAGTACTTGGCTTCCTTCTTGCTCCTGCTCTTTCGAGACTTTGACCGTTCCCTTGACTTGCCTCTTTCCTTCCGCTTCCTGATCTCTCCCTCATGGCCAAGCCTGCCTGGGGAGCACCTTCTTTGGTCAACTTCTTCCACTGTTCATTGGACCGCAGCATCGAGACCATGACTTCATACTCCAGGGTCTCCTTGCCGTAGAGCAGCATCGTCACCAATGGATCATAGGAAGGGGCAGCAAGTATAGCAGTAGCAACGACTTATCTTCCTCCTCCATCTTCGTCCCGATGTTCAGCAACTCATTGCACACCTGATCAAATTTTTGGATGTGACCCAAGATATCTCCATCTTCCTGCATCCAAAGGCTATACAATCTCTTCTTCAACATCAACTTGTTGCACATATTTTTCTCCATATACATGGTATGTAACTTCGACCACAAATCTTTCAGGATCCTCTCCTCTAACACCGAATAAAGCTCCACATCCACCAAATATCTTCTAATCACAAACAAACCTTCTTCTCCAGGGACATCCATTGACAATTCGTCATCCCTTCAGGCTTCTCCTCCCATGCCTTATCTAGATCTGCTTGAACCAAAGATCTTCTACCCAACTTTTCATATGAAAAAGTTTTCTTTTCTATCAAACTTCTCAAAATCAACCTTCATGTTGCTTCCCATGGCTGGATCTAAACCAAAACATAATAAACTTTAAGGGTTTGAGAAATACCTTGATAGGGTCCTTACTGAAATTTCAGCCTTCGAAGATTTTCAACTTCTGAAGTCTACTTCTTTCTCCACACAACCCGTGCTCTGATATCAATTATTGGAGCAACTTCTCCAGGTTGTGGATGTCAAGAAATAGTAAGGATCAGATCATGGAGGTCCTTGAAGGCCAGCAACCAAGCAAAACAAAAACAGTCTTTAGGATTTCAGCAGCCTTGTAAATCCTATCAGCAGAACTTTTTTCTGCGATTCGAACCCCTTCTCCATTAGATCTGAAACCCACCTTTTGGGACATGGAAGCACCCTTGATGAATTCTCCAAAAAATAAAGATGAGGTGTGGAACTCTTCTTGGGCGGCCAAGAGGGGGTGCACAAAAAGGGGGGCGTGCACAAGGAGGGCGCTAGAAACCCTACCACCTCCTTTCTTCCTTTTTTGAGGTGGCGGCCAAGAACCCTAGGGTTCTTGCTGCTAGGATGTGGAGAAGATCAGAGAGAGAAAGGAAAGAAGAGAGAGAAGGTTAGGGGGAAAATATTTTTGGTATTCTTTCGATTCATCGAGTCAGAATACAAAGTATCTTTATATACAGGGTCAATGTGACCCAACCCAAAAACTCCCCTAGCTAACTCAATATAAGATTGCGCTCATCCAAACCCATATACACCCATGACTTGATCCAATTTCATAATCTTAGACATAATCCTAGCTCAAATATAAGTTAGCCCCTCAAGATCTAAAATCTCTGAACCTCAAGACTCGAAAGGCTGACAGCCTTTCACCCTAGGGTCCAAATTAGCCCTAAAAACCCATGACCACCTCATGGACTTTCGACCTTGGCCTTAGCCTTAATCCTCTAAGCTTTGAGAGTATCACATAAGGCCCAACAAAACAAATAGGGAGAACATAAGGTTTGACTGGTGGTGGTGTAGACTCGATCTCAGCTCAGTTTGGTTCTTTGTCACTTTGCTCACCGAGAGTTGGGTTGTCAACTTCTTCGTGCTCCATTTCATTTTCATCACCCACCATAGTCTCACCACTTATCTGACCAAGTTGCTTACCACTTCTCAACATGACTGCTTACAATGCTCTTTTAGATTCACCTCGGTCTCGCTAGATGGATTTTCTTGTCCACGTGAATTGATTGAACTTGCTAACTGCCCAATTTGTATTTCCAAGTTTTGTTATAACCAACCAACTGATCTATTTTGGCCTCCAATTTCTCAAATTTGTCTGAAGTCACATTAACTAATTTTTAAAAGCCAATTCCCAAGATTGCTTGCTCTCAGGTTGTTGTACAATTCCTTAAGGTCTTGGCTGAAAATCAGGGGGATTAATGTTGGGATGCACAGGGATTTCATGCATGCATTTCAAAAATTTTATCATAAAAATATTAGATTAAACTATTTAATCTATAAATACATGCATAAGATCTGATCTTAAAGCTCCTATAAACGGATCTATGATATAAATTTATATGCATAAAAATATAAATTTAAAACAATAAGCATGTGAACTAAAAATCAGCATTTAATAATAGATCTAATCTACTACTATCAGGATTTCGAACCCAATATCTAAACATGGATAGTCAAACTCCATGATCGAGAATGTAAATCCAGAAGTCCTCTCTAGTTGCTCCAACTGCATAAGCGTCCGGCCTCTACGGATGGTCCACACGAAGCCTTCAGACCGATTAGCACTCCATCGGAGTGCTAGCTCGCACTGTCGGCTTCTGATGGCAGATCTGATTGGATCTCCTTCTTTGATCATCTTGGATCTTTTCAATATCGAAGATGGATTAGAGGAGAATGTTGGATGGTAAAAAAATCTGATGAAAACTCTCTTCTTTTTATTTTTTCTCACCAAAACCCTAGAATAGTTTTAGGTCTCTCAACTGAGAGGAGACCGGTCTCCTTTTTGTTCACGCCAAGAAAGATAGAAGCCCACTCAAACCTCATGCCTCAAGAAATGTATTCGGCCCCTCTTTCCCTCTGGTATCTCATGGTAAAAGTTTCAGAGTAGTTGGTGCACAAAAAAATGAGCTTTTTATGGTTGTCGCATAAATCAGGTTAGATAGGATAAGAGCTGGAGTTTGTTGCAATTCAAATAATTTAAATTTAATTTAACTTCAATATTTTCTCACTTTTATCTAACTTAAAGAGGAACCTATCAGATGATTTTGGGCATGGAAACAATGGAAGCTCCTCCTTTTATCACACAAAATAGGCTCCTTCACAAGGCACCGGTGAGTGGGATGATAGGGATAGGTTTTGAGTTTAAATTCAAACCTTTTGAATTCAATTTAAAATAACCTAACCCACTCCAAATAGGGTGACAAAAAGGGGTTTAGCTTCAAATTTTCTCATGCACAAACTGATTTTGTGCGATAAGAAAAGGG
>KE505665.1:278969-303832 GCA_000441515.1 Elaeis oleifera
GATGGGAAGGCATGATAATCTCTCTCTCTCTCTCTCTCTCTCTCTCTCTCTTCCTAGTGCATGGGAGAGGGGGGTTGGTACAAAATGGTGACATAGTTCATGACAGGGTTTTCAAAACTGTGCCGAACCATCTGGTACATCCCATATCGAGCCGGACCGGCGGGCAATTGGGATGGTTCCCGCATTCTCGGAGGGATGGAGAAGAAAGAGAGGAGAGAGAGAGAGGGGGGGAGAAGGAGAGGGAGAGGGAGGGGAGAGGAAGAAAGGGCCTCCGATCGTCCGACGTCTTGCCAAGATCAGTATGCACGGAGGGAGGGAAGGAAAGAGAGTGGGAGGTCCTTATCGGGCCTTCGGAGGCCATCAAGGCCTCTATCTGAATGGATGGCGCCTCTGTCGTGAGATCTCCGATGGCCGGCGAGCCCACACCGACAGGCATGAGGGCGACCGAGCCGGAGGAAGGCCTCCGCGGCTCCGCCCCTTCGTTTTCAAAACAGGGGTTCTCCCCTGTTTCAGATTTTTTTCTCTTGATTTTAACACATGAAGTCGGCAACCTAGGTGCCGACTTCGCAACTTCTTATTTTTTTTTAAATTTTATTTGAAGTCGGCAAACCATTTGCCAATTTCATCCATATATTTTTTAAAAAAATGATGAAATCGAAACACTGTTGCCGACTTCGCATGTTACAAATCAAAATAAAACCGAAACAGAGACGAACCCCTTTTTGAATCAACCATCCTCCACAGCCCTCGGCCACCCTCCGCTCCCTCCGCACTGCCTCACCGGCCGTCGAAGAGCTCTCTAGTGACATCTCTTCCTCTCCCTCTCCCACCTCTCTTGCTCTCCCTCTCTTCCTCTTCTTCCCCCTCTCTCTTCCTCTCTTTCTTCTCCCTCTCCCTTCTCTGGCCTGTCAGTTCGCACCGGTCCGGTACGGACCCAGGCCGGCACGAGCTCCAGTACCAAGGCCGCAACCATTGGTTCATGATTTGAGCTATCAGAAAACAACAAAATTTTGATCTATGATTTTCCTCAATTTCGATGAACCACAATACGTATTAAACCAAGAACGGCCCATGAATATAGAGAGACCAACCATATTAGCCATAGTTAGCTCCTGCAACTAAAAAGCAAACCTTTGGAATTCTCTTGGACTTTGAACTAGTCCAGACATAGAAATCACAAGCCTCGAACTGCTTTCAACTTTGATGCCCAAATAATAAGCCAAAGAATCAAACAAGAATCCATGGACATACCATCATGCATGTGTTCACATATGTAGTTGTTCATGTATTATAGATATAGACAATGGAGTGGATGGATTGGACCGTCTAAAGCTATTGCTGAAACAGAATTTTTTAGAAGTTCCTCTCTTTGATGGTAATGAAAACATACAATGTAAAATAAAGAAAGAAAATGACAATATTACAAATTAAGATATAAAACACAAACTAATTTAACAGGTAAGGAAAATGGTTATCTTTACTGGTTTCTTCAAGCAAAAGATGTAGCTTCCAAATAGCAACTTCCTCCAATCCATTAATGGTTAAAATCTTAAGATTTTGATAGCATAACTTGTGAAAGAAATCTTTGATAGGTTTACAAAGACCATCATGCCAATAATGAAACAAATTTGCAATTACATCCATGGATACATTTAACAAGGACTGCTGCTGAAGAAATTAGAGGCGATGATTTAATGGAATTGCCAAAGAGAAAGACCAAAGGTTTCTGAAACAATGAGATCATACCATATGAATCAAATTATATAAGATTCGTTCGAACCTATTCTAAAAATGTAGATGTCCTGGAGCAACTGGAGACAGAACTAGTAGAGCTGCACTGGTGCCAAGAACAAGAATGTTGAATGGGTTTAAAATGTTGATGGAAATGTCTTGTCTTATGCACATATCATGTAAATTAGTAAAAAGGCTGCCACTTACAAACCGCTATGGGAAGTATAACAGGAATCCAATAGTCATGCTCCCTACCTCATTGATTTAATCATTATAAGTCATAAATTTTCTTTTCACAGTCTCCTTATACACTTCACTTTTCAGATAAATTTCTGTGCTGTATCTTTTCAGCTTAAGCATGCTATCAAATTCCTACCAACTTTTGGGAAATTGTTTAAGCAATTGGTTACTAGAAACCAGCTGATGGTTGGCAATAATCATCTGAAGTTGGACAGATAATTTAAATTTAGGTTTCTTGAGTTTTGTGGCTGCATATCTATAAATTTAGGTTTTCTTGAGTTTTGTGGCTGCATATCTAAAGAAACAAGGATGCTAACACAACTCACCAAGATCATTCCCATCAATGCAGCAGTGGATCCAACCATAAGCACTTCATCTCTCTTTTTAAACCACGTCCAAATTCCTGTACATGTTCCAGTAATAAGCCACCCAAAATAATGCCCATCAGAAGAACTGCACCTGAACAATCATAGGCAACAAGTGCTTCAATCCCAGTGGACTGGAATAACTCCCAAGCATCCCTTGCTGAACGATTGAAGCCCTTTCCATTAACTGCGATCTGAACAAGTAAATCACATAATCATTATGTAATCCAATACATTGTGATCATACCACATCCATGGACAAACAGGAATCAAGCTCAGGAAATAATGTAACATAAGATAAGCATATGTATATATTTGTATGAATATGTACATTGCAATAATGATATGATAGCATCAGATTTATTATATCATTCATCAACTTGTATGATGGTACATAAGACATACTCATGCAGGCATGCACATATGATTACTTTCCAGTAAGTCAAAGAGACCATGTTTGTTTTGTTTTTATGTTTTGGGTGAAAGTGACCATGTCTTGCTTTATTTGTTGGTTTCACACCTCCAACATAAGTAATTGCCCCATCCTTCACATCTCTCCTATCATTACTGCTCCAATATTTCAAACATTTTCGCACAATTCAGCACATACTGTCTGCTGTTTTGTAAGTAGAAATACATTTTTATATTATTCATATAATTTTAGATTTTTACTTATAACAAAAATAACAAAACAAACCTGAGTTGTAGGTAAGGTTGTAAATGAGCCCAGCTCGAGCAGTTCAAGAACAACTTGTTTAAGAGACCTATTAAAAGTTTAAGATTATCTGGCACTTCCCTTTATATAATTTAGAGTAATATTAGTGATTATATTTTAATTTTATAGTCCAAACACATTCTATATTGCATCATCTAAATTAACTTAAAATAAATAATTAAAATATCTATTTATATAGATAAGAATATATAATAATTAAATTTATAATATAGTATTTTGAGCTAATTCAAGCCAAGCTCAAACAAGCTAAGCATAGGTCTAGCTTGGCTTGCTTCTTAACCAAGTGAACCAAACTTGAGCAAGCTCACAAACTGTAACAACCGGTCTTGACTTGGACGATCTCTCAATGTTTGACTCGGCTCAACTTGGTGCGAGTTGACCAAGTCAATTTTCAAAACCTGATATCATGGCTAAGAGCAAGAACACCACCACACAAATCCGCCAAAACCCCTCATCTTCCTTCTCTGTTGCCCGCCTCTGCTAGTAAGCAAATCTTCCTCTCGCAATTCAGGAAGGCAAGTGCGAGGAGATTGCAATCATGCCATTGCGCTTCATTTTTCTCCCTCCCTGATCCATGGCCTCACCCTTTCTTTCCATTTCCTTCTAAATCCTTGCCGCCACCATCCCAGAAGACGCCACCTCTTCTAGCCTCCTTAGCCTCTGATCATCTTCGGCATCTTGCTTCTTCGCCAGAAACTAGAGATCAACAAAAAGCCATCAAGTTGTCCAATTCCTTGGCCAAGAAACTCTATCCATTCTTTCTTGTTGTGAGGTATCTAGTTCACCGACTCCTTGATAGATGCTACCTTGATGGCAGTCAACTCCTAAGGTTGCCACCACCACTAACGTTCACTCCCAAGGCTGAACTCCTAGCCTCTGATAGCTAGATCTTGAAACAAGGCAACCCTATTAGCAAATATTTGAGCCCTCAAACCTCAAGTATTCACCCCTCTGCCGTAGGTGCCATGCCATTTTGGTCATTCCCCAAACGGGCAACCTGAGAAGCCTCCACAACAGGTTGTAGCTGAGTTCTATCTTGGTCATTACACAACTCCTCTGACCCCTGTGTCTATATTTCTTCTCCTTGGGCCACTTGATCTGGCCGACCATCGCAATTTTCGTCGCCATTAGTGACTTCGAGAGAGAGAGAGAGAGACACACACACACACACAAAGAGGGGGAGAGACCTATAGGCCAACAGTGGGCTTTTGCCTACCCAGTGGCATCACCATAGGTCTGAGAAAAGGAGTCTCGGCCACCCGTTCTCTTGGTTCCCTTACCAACTTTCATCATCACCCTTAGATCCATGTAGTCTCAATCCCGCTGTTCGATCTCCTTATCCACATGATGTAGTCAACATGATAGAGCTATTAGTGACTAAGATATCGAGGCTACCCATAGATTAGGCCTTTGCCATTGATCTAATTGATCTCAACTTAGATTTGACTAGATTTAGAAGCTAGGCATAGTCACCTAGCGAACCTCATCCCAAATCCCTCCCTGATGCTTTATTTCCTCCCTAATCTAGTGTTGTGATTTTTGTTGGAGTGCTAGCATCTGAGTAGGAAGCAACGTAGTGAGGGCTTTGCACTCGACCACTCAAACTATGGTAAAGGTTCTAATCCCTTATTTAGGGGGTGCTTGGTTCGTGATCGAAATCGAAATCGGAATAGGAATCTGAATAGCTTGGAATCGGAATTGGAATGGCCAAATCCTCCAAAGCACTTGGTTCGTGACCAGAATCGAAATCGAAATCAGAATCGAAATGAAAATTTGAATCCACAGAGAAGAGTGGGGATTGAGTTCTATATAGATTAGGTCATTCCCATTCCATCCTAAAATCGGAATCGGAATGGAACTCCTCCAACCAAACGGTTGGAATGGAAGTGATCCATTCCAATTCCAAAGCCCCACTCCCTCCAACCAAGCACCCCTTAATTGATTTGGATGAATTAAATTTAGTAAAGATTAAGGGAAACATGGGGATCTTAGAGTCAATTAGAGATGTTTATTATAATAGTTATTGATATAAAAAAATGAATTGAAATTGGTAAGTGTTCAATTGGATTTGTAGGCATCATTAGCTTGGTGCTCAGATTAGGTAGAAAACCCTGACATGTACGCCTGTTGTTACTATATATAATGTGCATTGATTATTTTAATTGCATATTTAGGAGGCAAAATTATTTTTGAGTTGCACGCATTATGATGTGGTCATATTTTGATGGCAATAATTGATTAAATGGATTAAAACCTAGCATGAGATAGATTAATTAAAAATGAGTATTGGACTAGCCACATTGATTGTGGATAGCCAGCCATGGGGAAGAATGTGGTGTATGAATAGCCCACTATAGGCAGGAACATAGTATGTAAATAACCAGCGGTGGACAAGAATGTGGTATGATTCACCGGTCATAAGTAGGAGCATGGCGTGGCTAGTCCAATACCAAAACGTGATGAAAAGACAACTAAAAATACAGCTAAGATAATAACTATTGTTAGCATATTTTGATGCATTTTTGGTCTATCAAATGACATCCATATTTTGATTATTGCTCATTTCATGATATATACGTCATGACAGTATGCTTGATAATTTCAATAGCTAATTAAATATTTTATGCATATCATTGCGTTATTTATTAGTGTACTTGCATAGTGGATTTCTTATTGAGCTGGTTCGCTCATGTTATTTCTTAACCGTCTTTATAGAGCGCAGGATGCATAGGATTTGGTTAAGTTGGTCCACTAGTGAAGGATAGAAGATGAATAAAAGTCTTCTGCTACCATTGGATGAGCAAATAAAGCTGCACTTGAACTGTTGGGTTAGTTAGTAGTATTGGAGTTTAAATGGTCTTATTCTAGAATGTTAAATTGTATCGCGAATATTATTTTTTTCCAGCAAGCCCAACATGTTCGTTGGTTATGCCCAGTGGAATATGCAGCCATGTCACGTGCCAGCCTAAGTGGTGGGTCTACGGGGTGACATGAATAGCTTGCTCATTTGCCAGACCTAGTTGGTGGGGCATCCAGGAAAAACTAGAAAGTCCAATCTTCTCGCTTGAAACTTTATACACACGCACACACACACATACATACGTTGACACTTAAACATCCATACACATACAAATCCCTCTCCATACACATAGGTATGAAAAAATACATGTATATTTTTAAGTGGAAAAATATATAACCAATTAAATTTGACCCTTCATTGGAAACAAGTTAACCAATTTATTAGATCCAAAAACCAATTCATTTCATCCATGTAATTTTAGGTCCTCATTGTTCCCTCACTAGACTAAAACAAGACACATCTAATTCCAATAAACTCATTTCACTAGATTGTAATTTTATATATAGCCCTAACATTGTGCTTGTCATTTCATGTGCAGTACTCTCACCAAAAGATGAGCACACTCATTGTATTCATGAGCAAATTCAGTTATTTGCCTTATGAAACATTCTTTACAGAATCCCACATGTTTCTGAAGTTCCAAAAGCATCAAAGCCCTCATATAGCCCATGGCTTTTGTTGAGAGCATGAAAGAAACTCCAACAAAAAAAAAAAAATCACAATTAAGTCTATAATACCATATGATTGAAAGACTTAATCACCCCACTTTGTACTCGTCCATGCACCAAACCCTCATCAAGTATAGCCCAAAGCCAACAATATGAACATCTTTCATAGAAAACTCACCGCATTCAGGAAAAATTTAGGACCTGGTAGCACATTCAGATTGCACTCTAGCTAAGACTTGTGCAGATGTTCAATAGGCAAACTGTACTTGAATTTCATTATTTTCTTTGCTTATTTGCATATATTTGCATGTCATCATCCCAGTTAAATGTAATATTTCAACTGTCTTTGAGAACTTTATATATTACATCAGCTCCAAATTCTAGCTCCTGTTACCTTAGTCGCTTCTAGATGCTAGATTTGGGAAAGGTGTTGATAATCCACAAAAACAGGCTGATTTTGATCCAAAATTTTGGGGTTGGGCTTGAAAAATAAACACCATAAACTATAGTTCAGGTTTGGATTCAGTACTTAAGCCTAAAACTAGGGCAATAAATGGGTTAGGACACCTCTTGCCCTAGCCCAAATTGAAGAAATTTTCAAGCTTTAATCTAGGCCTAAACCCTAAAAAAACAAAAAAAAAATCCCTAAGTGCCAAGTCTAAACAGAGCTCAACCTAAAGGCCCAAATGTGCCCGAATAAGCTAGGGTTACTCAATAGTTAAATGCATTATTGAGAGGGAAAAGCGAGCCTTGGAAGGGTGGACTGAGGATGCTAGAGCCACAATAGACTAGCAAAAGGAGAGCAGGGCCATCAATTAATGAAGGGGTAGTGGAGGTGAGAAAATTGGAAAAGAGAGGAGGAAAAGAAATTGTTTGAAGAGATAGGGGGTAAGGCTCTGATCAACCTTTTTTTTAGTATATGGGGTCTGACCATCCATCAAAAACAAATAATACACATAATCTTTGTATATTATTAATATAAATATACTACATAAAATACTCCAACTTTGGGCTCCAGCTTTACGATCAGGCCAAGCTAAGGGCTGTCCAAAAGAGATATTAAACTGGAGGTCCAAGCTCTATCCCAGAACCCAAACTGTAGTTGGCTTGGTTCAATTTCTAGAACTACCTAAAACAGATGCATGCATAGATACACATATACAAAAACACATAAACTATTTATGCACGTGTGCATGTGCACGTGGGTGCACGTGTGCACACATAAGAAGAAATGAACTTTCCACTGATAGATCCTTCTAGCTCTTTATTTAGCTAAATCTATGAAAACTGCTTAACTCACCAATATAGCATGGGCAACGAATCCCTCTCTCTTCCCCTTCTCTCACAAGTCTTCTCAATCCCTTAACATGATCAAAGCTGCCTACTCATGGCCCTTGTGATAACATAAGGACTCTACCTAAACATTCCCGCTCATCACCCATTTGCATCTTCTATCATAATCACAATCATCCAGCCTTGTTTTCAACTATTTGGGGTCAGGCTTTATGGAACCTCATTTGCGTATTCTATATCAAAATTATGTATAAATGAGAAAGGACCAGCACCCCATTTCTTTATTCCACTAAAAGATTGCAAAAAATGGGGACAGGTTAGACATCATTCTCTTATCTCTTCCAAGATGAGAGGAGGTGGCAGCCCCTCTCTCTTCTATATCCTAGAAAGGAGGATAGAGAGGGTTCGATCTCTCCCTCTCCTTGTCATATGAACAATCCACAAACATCTTTCCTACATTACCATAGTGAAAGAGTTGCATAAATAAGATATATAATTATTTTTATACAATCATTGATGTATATTTTGTACATACTTTTTATTAGCTTTCTTTACATTCATTCTATTAGTATTACGAGTGGCTAAAAGTCGGGTTTGTGTTCAAATCTAGCTGCATCCTTACTCAAGCCTAAATTTCATGTGGCAAATCTAAACCAAAATTTGAACTTGAGTAGCAACCCATAACAATTTTTAGAACTAGCGAACCACTGACCTAGCCACCCAAATTCAACCGTGTTAACCACAGCCAACTTAATCCTCATCTTTCCAAGTCTTCCTCTCATATTCAGCACACTCTCACCATACCCACAAATCATTATCTTCCCTCCAACCATCCCTCACCAAAACCAAACTAACAGAGGCCAAGGCATTGGACAACACTCCCACATAGGGAGGAAGGTAGAAGAGGTTAAAGAAATGGACATCTTATGGTTGTAGTCTCAGATGATCTATGTCAATCAATGATGATGCCGATGTCGTCTCCCTCGATCAACAATTCAGAAGATCTCTCTCTTAATCAACGCCTACGTTCTCTCCCTCTATCCGGCACAATTCTCAGGCCCGTGAAGGACACCAACACCTTCGCCCTCAATCAACATCAATATTGGTGCCTCTCCCTTGGTGCACCTTCCCCCCCCAATTTTCCTCCCGCTTCTCCTTCCGCGCTCCCTCTCCCCTCCGCTTGTCCCGATCTTTCATCTCCAATACACCCCAACTCCATATAGTATGTACTAATATTGTACTAGACTAGTCGCTGAACAATTCGAGACCCGATACCTACTCAACAAACCTTACTCCATATACTGATCGGATCTCCATCTAACCTACCTCCATACTTCAATTCTACTTCAAATATGTCAAGAAACTTTATCCCACATTCAATTGATAGATTACATATTTAATTGCATCCAACTAAGTCTAATTTCAGCAACTAATAGACTTCCTCCAATTTCTACCCCAAATTTCCGCCTCCCCCCCCCAAATCCTATTCACCCGAACCCGCTTAATTCAAATTTCAATTCACCCATGTTCCAACCTAAATTCAACCACTAGTTAATCGATTTTAAGCTCAATCAAGCAAAATTTCTATCAAGTTCACTATTTTTCCTCAAACAAGCTAACTTGATTCACTCAGATCGGCCTAATTTACCAATTCTCCTATAACTAGCCTCATTTCCACTTCCCTTTACCCAATTTTTGTCCTATGAGGACAACTAGACTTAGTCATGCTTAATTTGATCAGGCTCCCACACGTGCAAGTCAAATAGAGCTAACCTAGATTAATTGAGACTAATTTTGGTTATTTCATATCAAATGAGCTTAGAATGGGCTCAATCTGAACCATGGCCTCCCTTCATAGCCTGGGTCAAGATTTACTTTCATAAAAATTTGGAGATCTTTACCCCTCCCCCCCCTCAATCAACAACACCACAAAAATCACCAAAAATCCTCAAAAAATAGAAAAGAGTACTAATATCAAATAGATCCACTTAAGCCAATGAGCATCTCTGCTTCTGACCCAAGGAGGCCTATCACTCAAAGGAGCTCAAGCTTAGGGAGATCCCTTTCGAGTATCCTTCAAGGAGGATAGTGTGTCGTGCGTCGAGACACCACCGAAGAACTCTTCCCCTTTCTCTTTTGCTTTACTTGAATCTCCACAATTCTAACAATTTCATTTAGTTCTCATATGACTGAAAAGTTCTACTCCTTGTTGATGAAATAGCTTGCCTCTTTTCTATTCTCTACTTCCAAGGGCTTGCTTAGGGGCTAGAACCTTTCCTTTCTAGGACCCACGCACCATGCACCTATTGAATAGATGCATGGTGCAAATGCCCTAGTCCAACAACTTGGATGACTAGGGGCCTAGATCCTCATAGCTAGGGCCAGAGTACCTTGTTCATCAAGCCTTCCTCAACAATACCCTTAAGTCTTAGCAAAAGACTCACGTTCCATGTGATCAGCCTTATCCACAACTTCCCCTTTTGTTTCCCGATTTTTCTCCCAAAGGACTGGTGACACTCTAAACCCTCCCCAAATTACTTTATCCCTCTCTATATGGGCATCCACAGGATTAAAGGAGACTAAGAAGTGGGAAAAGAGAGAACAGAGGTCCTTTACATGAATCAACATGGTTTAATTCAAGCAATCGAACCACATAGGGCAACAATGACAAGTGAAATAGGTTGGATGTGTCCAACCAGATGGGTTTAAGAAAGTGGATTTGAAGTTTTGGTATCAAAGTTACTATTGAGTATTTGTTGCACTATAAAGGGCCCTATTTTAGCAGTGAAGTGGGAGGGAGAGATGTTGGTTAGGGCCTACTGGCAGCCTAGCAAGTGGACAACAGTGGTTTGGACTACTCAGCCATTGCAGCCAACATTGTGAGCAAAAGGGAAGAACTCTAGAGTACTTAAAAGGGAACGGAGATGGAAGTTATTCTAAGCAGACAAAAACTTGATATTCCTCAATTATAAAGCAATTGTGACCTAAATGTTCATAAGAATTATAAGAAAAATATGGTTCAAAAGTACTAAACGAGTATCAAATGAAATTTGAATAAACAAGTATGACCAAAGATTCAAGTTCCAACATGATATCCCGCGGGACACCGAGATAGGGTACCATCCCATGTGTCGGGACAAGACGTCCCGCTAGCATCCCAACATCCCGATTGGGATGCTTTGGAACATCCTCTGTCCCAAGTGTCGGGATGGGGCGGGACGATGGTGCGTCCCGTTCCATGAAAAACCGGGACAGCCCCATCCCACAGAATTTAAAACCTTGTAAGTATCTATTCATTATTTAAATTACTCATAATTTAAGACCTGTTAACTAAAAAAGTAATAAACATAAATGGAAACATTGATATAAAAAAGACAATACTATTAGAGATATAAAGAAACCGAATATTATAAATATTTAGTAATAATTTTATAAAAATATTTAGTAATAATTTTATAAAAATATTTAGTAATAATTTTATAAAATAAATAGAATGGATATACATGCTTAACACCATCATAAGGATAACTACACGATGACACATATTAATTATTGACAGTAAATAGGAGAGTGGGAAGACCAAATAGCCACTCCTTTTTAGGATACTAGAAATAACCCGCACTATGTAGCAGGATAAATTGAATAACAGGAAAAAAATAGCAGGGAGGTAGAGATAAGCAAACTTATAGTTGTATTGAACATTAGACAATATACAAAATATTGATAAGTTTGTTTAGGATGATCATTCCATGAAAAGCTGCTATTATATCTAAATGTAGATGGTATCTAGACATAGAAGCTACTTTTCTTGCAAAAATAGAACACATTTTTTGCACATAAAGGCTTTATTGATTGTTATAAAAGAGAAACAACAGAAGTCTGTTGTTTTGTCACTTCACTTCACTAACGAGAAGACAAATTAGAAAAAATAATTATTCATTAGTTCCTGCAATTCTAGTGCCCCTACAAAAAGGGCAATGATTGTTGAACATGATGAGTAGAGACACATGTCCCTTCCACCTTCAATAACTCGATATGAGAAGTATAAGAGTTCACGGACAAATGGCCAAGATCCAGGTCAGATAGGACCATTGGCCAAAGGAGAAAGAGAAAGCCAAGGTCTCTGGGCAAGCTTTGATGAAGGCAAGGTAGGTTGTGGCTTACTCATGAGCACGAGAGTGGAGAGGAAGAGAAAGGAAGGGGTATGGGGCTTACCGATGATGCAACGGAGGGAAAGGAGGTCAGTAGGCAGCAGCGAAATAGGGGATGACCCTGTGTCGTCCACCATGCAACCGAGCAAGAGGAAGAAGGGGAAAGGAAGAAAGAGGAAGGGGTTGGGGCTTAGGGATGGCAATTTTAGTTGATCCACCAGATATCCTACCCGACCAACCCAAATGGGGCACATTTTACCCAACCCAATTAGAACCCAAGGCAAGTATGGGTTCTAGAAAAATACCCAAAATGGATTCAGGTTAAGTATAGGTAATAGTATGCTCCATCCTGAATCTGACCTGATATAATCTTAATCTAATTTTTATATTATTTATATGATGAGGTTCTTACCTAATCCGACCCAAACTAACCTGCACCTTTACTTGACCCGACCCGCCCAACCCAACCCGAGGTGGGTACAAGGCAGCTATGGGTATGAGGTTTTTAATTGTAGGGCAAATATAAATATTAGCCGATCCAACCTACACCCAACTTGTTGCCATCCCTATTAAGGCTTATTGGTGATGTGGCAAAAGGATAGGGAAGAGGTTGGTGGCAATGAATAGGGAACGGTCTTGTGCCATCCATCATGACTGAGCAAGAGAGAGAAGGGGATAGGAAGAGATAGGAAGGGGGCTAAGGCTTTCCAGCTACACAGTGGAAGGTAGCGGTGATCTCTATCGTAGAAGAAGACTATGGCGAGAAAGAGTTAAGGAAGACCTTTGGCACCTCACCATTCGAGCGAGGAGGAAAGCAATGTTGAGGTGGGGCCCAACAAGGCCCCCGACAACTGACATAAGGGAAAGAGTGAGAGAGAGAAAGCGAGGAGAGAAAGGAAAGAGAAAACGGGAGATCGAAGAGGTGGGATTTGTGTCTAGAGGAAGGGGAGAAATAGGGGAGAGACTAGAGAGGCAACCATTCAAGCACACCTTCCCAATCCCTCACTGTGCCAAAATGACTGCAACCATGCCAGATAATCGACCTCAAGAGGGGGGAGATACACAATGGGGTGAGTGGAGGGTGTACAAGCCATGGTGGAGGTATTGAACCCCCCCCCCCAAGCTTTTCTTAAGATGGAGAGCGGGTCTAGCACGCATTCCTCACCAACGGGTGTTGACCAACATATGGCACATACTGGGGAAGCTAAATTCCTTTTAATATAGTTGTATAGATTAGATGAGAGGGGCTCAAACTTTCTACATCTCCTAAATTTTAGCAATAAAAAAGGTGAGGTCAAGGCTTCTTTACCTCCTATCTTTTATGGAAAGAATGAGAAGGGGCCTCATCAGACTCATGAGTTATCTAAATTTATTTAATATCATCTAATATTAATGATATATTACTATGTGAGAAGAACACCCAATATTTTGTTTTGTTATTTTATTTGTTTCTTCTTGGCTATTTGTAAATTTTAATTAAAAAAAAAGTTATTTCTTTCCTCCTAATATATACGTATATATGAAAAAAGTTAATTCTTTCCACCTAATACACATATGTATGATGTATATATGTAATGTATATATATATAAACTAAGAAATAGCATCCATCTCCCTTTCCCCTTCCACATTGCCTTACAGCACTTCCCTTCCACTTATAGTGGAGGCAGCCACAATAGTCTATGAGTCCAAAACCCCCATTTCCCCTCATAATTTGCCCTTGGCCCCTCAGAAACACTCCTCACCCTCTCACCAATGCCCCTCTACCTTATCTCAAAGGAAAGATAGGGCCAAATAGCCTAACAAATAATGCATAACAACTAAAAACCAAACTTACACTCAGTTATTTGGGTCCACTATCAAGTACGCTTGCAGTGTTAACTGAGTTCACAAGTTTGGTTCTAGGCTTTAGCATATATAATTCAAGTTTAGGTATGGATATAGCTTGACGTCACTGGACACCCTCCCCATCATTGTTGCTCCTAATTCTATAAAAAAGGGGCATCCTAGTAGAAGGCTCCCACTAGTACAGGTCTAGGGAGGGTCACATGTACACAACATTACTCCCACATGCAGATAGGCTGGTTCCATGTTTCAAACCCATGACCCTCATCTCCCAATGGAGCAACCTCACCATCGCACCAAGGCATGCCATCTCCCCTACTTCTAACCTATCTTGAAATAAATATTTTTCCTCTCACAATTTCAGCAAACTACATCTTAATTCAATAAAATTGTATCATTAGCTGCTTCGGCATGTTTTTAGCGTTTATATCTTAAATCTTTTTAAATACAACAAGCAAACCAATAAAACTTTACTATAACACAGTATCTAATGCTATTTCATACAAATGCTTCCTACGCACTTTCAATATGGTTTAGGTAACTAATTTTTCAATTTGACTAGCCTACCTCCTATACGCTGTGGTAGGCGTTAATTACATCAACCCTTTCACCAGCATATGTAAGGTTCTAACCATGACTCATCAAAACTTTGAAAACGCAAAAAATGTTTTTGGTTCTCATCAGAGTCAATCTGAAATCAGAGTCAATTTTAGAGTTTCAAACAAACTAACTTATAAACCTGATTGCTTCTTCATATGGCAATTTATGTAGCTCTTTTTCTATTCCCTCATTTCTTTTTGAATTTCAGAAGAAATAAGTCAAAATCAACTTAGACTTTTTCATTTTTCTTTGTAATTATATTTATTGGGTTAAAAGAAGTAAATAAATAAATAAATAAAGTTTCGTTGATTGGCTATACTAGAGCTTAAATCTCAAAGTTGATCATATCATTATCAAACAGTATATGGCATATTACACACTAAAATGATGTAAAACATAAATTTTATCTTATTAATTTTAAACTAAAATAATCTTTCAATTGCTATCATGAAAATAGTGAAATTGCCCAACAAAAAATTGCAGATAATACTAGTAAAATGATGAATAGTTTATTTTTTGGCATGATTTTTTCTCTAGGTTTTCTCGCAAATGTCCTTCTGAATTTTAGATTTGTTTATCATTTTTCAGTTAAAACTACCAAAACTGAAATCAAAAGCACAACAACTAAAATACTGAAACCAAAATGGGTGATCCAGCCAAAATCAAAACCAAAACCAAGTTTTCGAACCTTGGTTGAAGCATAAAGTCATATCGCGAACAGCAATATTCAAGGAACCCAATGATGCTTGCGATTAGGTTCTCACTAGTTTTGTATTAGTTTTGATTTTACACTCTTCTCTTCTATTAATTAATGCCTCCTCAACCTATAAAATCTTATACTTTCTATGACTAGAGCTCTGACATCTAATATTTGGATATAATAAGATGTCTCGTGTCTCCAGCCTTTGCTTAAGAAGTTTGGTATTGGCTGCGTGAGAACATGTACTCACATTGTCAATACGACCCAATTTTCAACCCTCATAGCTGTGATCATATTTTTTCTAAATAGCCACTTAACAAATAGAACTATATAAGAGGTTTTAGTTTTTCAATTAACATCATAAGCATTTATTCTACAGCAATCTTCACATGAATTGATTACATGCACATTTTTAGGACTTTGTTATCCTCAGCATGCATGTCATCTCTATCCACTATGCTATTCTCAATCAAATTTATGAGCTCCTGAATCTAGGTTCGAAATTTTGGTCAGGCAGTTCCATCCACCAGTTTCATTTGTTCATCCACAACTAGTGCAAGCAACACATATTTGTTCACACTTCTTTCAAGAACCAAACTACTTTTTATTCTCTGTGTTGATGACATGCTTATCACTGTCAATAATGCTTCTCAAATTCAGTCTCTCAAGCAATACCATTGTCATTGCTTTAAGATAGACAAGGTCCTGTTAGCAAACACAAATCCCTAAATTTGCCTATAATTTTTGGCTTGCCAACTATCCCAACATGTAGAATAGAATAGATTAAGCTCCTTTCTTTTATTACATTTTCCATTTTACTTAAGGTGTTTGCTTGGTTTTAGTTGCACGATAATTCTAGTATTTCTTAAACGCAACAGAGGTTGCAATGCAAGGTTTTTGGACACCCACTATCAAGATAACCCAACTTCACATCACATTAGGCCAGTTAAATTGCCAATGTACTTGGCTAAAAGTACAAACACCATCTGCTTTTTTAGATAGGTATTATCAATGATACATACCTTGTGATGACAGATAGTATGCTCTAACCATCAACTTTGAAGTGGAAGTGACAATCCTCAAATAAGGTACTACCACATTTCTTGTTGTAGCAAACAAGATTTTGAACATCAACATAAAAGCGCAACATGATGATTTAAAAACATTATTGCAACAAAAATGACTAATACAGAGTCATGAAGACCCAAGGCTGCAATAGAAGTGGAAAAAGGAACAATAAGCAGACAAAAGTGAGCTTGCTTGTTATACAAGTTGGGTACAACACATAAAATAAAGGATTCTTAAACAAAGATTTTCAGGTATAATCTTTGTTTACCGTGAAATACCTTCTAACCTATTCAAGGCACCAGTTATTACTAATACATATTTACTACTAACACATAATAGAAAAAAATTAACAGAAAACAATAATCAGCAACAAGCGCTGCTAAACAAAGATATGTATACTAATAACTATAGCTAAATAAATGAATCCATGCATTTACAGGACTACTCAAGTCGAATAATACTAGCATTCCTTTTGATATTGTAGAAAAAGTAACCTAGAAAGAAAGATGCTAAAAGAAACTAACCTGGACATATGCGTACTTATTGAAGAAACGAACAAGTGTCTCCACAAGATGAAACAAAAAATCAACACAGCAAAGCAAACACTCATTGTTGCCAATTTTTGAACGAACTCCCCTGATCTGAAGCATTAGCATGAAAATAAATGTATCAGGAGACCTAGCAGATAAAGAAAAACCAGTAAATTCATGATCTGTGACAAAATGAAACATTTACAAATAATATAAAACCTAACAGGACCTAAAACTAAACACAACGAAGTTCATTTTACAGTCAAGTATATACCTCCCACCGTAGTGTCCGGATGGCAGCTGTAAAAAGTGAACCATAGCAAATGCTACCAAAAGAAGTTGTCATAGCATACTGTAGTGACTTCAATATTGGCTTTGAAGGCATTGATGCCGCTCTTCGACCACCATGAATGAGAACAAGGAATACCATACCAGACACTATAACATGAACTGTATTACAAAGCACAGCACCAGTCCAAAATAAACTCACTGAGAAAACCTGAAATTAGAGAAAGAATATATGCACATCAGAAGCAGCATGATTTGCGAATGCAGTTAAGAATAACATCATATGAACATTGGTGGACTGAAGAGTAAAACTTGCCAGCTCACCACAAGAAGCCACCAGCGTCCACCATCATCTAAGCTTAAAGCAACCACACCAGACACTCCAAATGACCACAAAATCATCCAGCAAAGCATGATTAACATAAAAGCATAGGCCACTCCCATCACTTCAGGGACGTCCCATACCATCTTCACAGCTTTCTGCAACACTAGCATTGTGAAAGGAAACCTGCACAAGAATGTCCAGCATATTTATTAGGTCAATTCATTGAAACAGGATTTTCATTTGATGATTCTAGAAGTTGCATCAAGATCCTTCAAACCTATTTTGTTCCATCATCAAAATAAACACGTCTTCAAACAAGCTTTTATTATAAAAAGGGCAAGATAAGAAAGCAAAAAATGAGCTGCAAACAACTTCCAATGGGTTTAACAAGCCATTTGTTATGTCAAAATATTAAAAAAGTTATATTCCACTGATGCATGACCACTGTTGTGTTTTATGGTCTGGATTACACAGCCAAGTGCCAATGTTGTAATCAGCTAGTACGAAAAAAATCTCCCTGATCTGCATTTTAATATAGTGCCAATAAATTAACTTTTAGAAACACCATCAGTTACATATGTGCTAACCAGCCAAAATATTTCTAAATAATTGGGCGACCAAGATCAACCAACAGCTGCTTGCAGTGTCATCAATGGTACACTACTTCAAAACTGATAGCAAAGCCAGCATCAAAAAACGAAGATCCACATGTACATTGCACACGACGCATTTTGGCAGGTTGTTTCCCATGAATAGCACAATCAGAGGTTACTCCGTTTAGGAGACTCATCTATTTCAAATGAAGCTATCCAATCAAGTTTAACAATGATAACCAATGTTCATATGATGCTGTAAATAATGATGCAAACAATGTTGTTACTTCAAATTTAAGAAACAAATTCAAATACCAATTGGGGTCAGAGGCAAAGGCCTTTTTGCTTTATGTTTCTTTTGCATAAACTTTCAAGAATGGAAGCAACATGGCACAAATAATATGGCTGCTATATTGACAAAAAAACAAAAGTTAGTTAAAACAGAATATTTCTTTTGTGTTCACTACAAAGCATGTCAGTCTATCCCAAGTTCCTAACAAGGCTCTTCCTGTATGCCTACATCTTAGCCCACCCAACAACCAGCCCCTCTTCACAAGCCTCCTTAACTACCACAAACCAAACCGCCTACAATTTGACCATTTCCTTGCCTAGCACAACTAAAATCTAATCACTGATATAGTACAATATCTAGAAGCAAACTCAAATTAAGAACAACAAGCTCAATTAGTCTTCTATTAACACTTTCTTGGTTCAACTCTCCTCATGTAACATGCATCTTATCTTCCTATATCACAAGACAATATCAAATATAATGACTTCAAAATAGCTCATCTAATTATGGTCATAATCACAATCACAATCATCTAGCCTTTCCAACTATTTGGGATTGGTTTATGGATACTCATTAGCCAAGTATTCCTATGTATGGCCACCTTTGAAGTTATCCCAAGTATCTCCATATCCCTCCTCACAACTTCTATCCATGTTAGTTTAGGTATTCATCTTCCTTTTTACAATCTTCAACACAAACTAAGTAACTTTCCTCATAGAAGCCTTCTCGGATCTTCATTGGACATGTCCATACCATCCCAATCAATTTTCATCACTCTATCCTTAATTTGTGCCACTCCTATAGCTCCTCTAATATATTCATTCCTTAACCTATGCTTCCTAATTTTACCATACATCCATCTTAACATTCTAATTTCTGCCACACTTATTTTATTTTCATGTACTTTTTTATTGCCTAGCACTTTGAACCATACAACATTGCAGGCCTTACTATTATTTTATAAAAAACTTAGGCCTCCAAGATATGCACCTATCACATAATATTCCAGATGCACCTCTGGACTTCATCCAACAGCTCATTCTATTACATGTATCTTCACCTATCTCCTGTTATGCTGTATAATATTCCTAAATAATAAACAGGTCACCGTAGTATCTCTCGTCCACCAATTTTAATTGGTATAATGTCATCAGTTCCATTCTATGGTAGCTCAACCAATTATGATAAGAATAAATTTATCAAAATTTAAATTATGGTAGAAGATATTTTAGTAGGTACTATTAATTATCCACAAGGCAGTGAATACCTAATTGTTGTTGGATTTAAACCCATACATAGCTCTTATCCTTCATTTGGCAGTGATTACCTAATTGTTGTTGTATTTAAACCCATATATCGCTCTCATCCTTCATTTGGCTTCCCAGTCAAAACACATGATAATATATCTCAAGCATGACACCAAAAACCTGTTAAAAATACAAAATATATTTTTGTGTCAACAAAAAGTAATAAGACCACTTCTACTAGGCCCACAACATTTCCCACATAATTCACACCTCCGCCTCATCGGCCTAGATGGTATATTAAGTAGAAATACCATGATACCAAACACAAATTACCAATATTTGATTACGGTCTCTGACATTGGCAGCTCCATCATCATTGATTCTACTTTCAACGTCAATCATTGTTAACAAATTAATTTTAATTGTGATGACCTTCATTCTTCCCACATTTTTAGTTATATAGAATTTCATACAAACCAGCACACATGACTATTTAAAGGACTCAATAGTTAGTTTGTACCTAACATGTTCTTAATCTGAAAGTTTTAGTGAATTTAACAATTGTAAGACAACCTTGCATTCAAATGTTTACAGTTATAATTTGGATAAGGCATAAGGGATTTATTCTGTATTTCTAATGGCTGCATTAACCTTGCCATTAATTCTGCTCAATTAAGTTCACTCTCTCGGTTTGGCATAACAAAATAGGTGAAGTGTGAATTAGCAAAATGTGATAAATGATAACTGGTAAGATTCAAAAAAAAGCTTGGCTCCGGAGTCAAATTAGCTTCTACTGCAATTATTGTGGTGAATTTGTCTCTAGTTTTGGCATTTAACCAAATAATAAAGACTCTAAAATGTACAGAGATGCAAGAGAAGATATATATATATATATATAAGTTAACTATGAAAGTATCATACTATCAGGACATTTGAATGTATCACTCTAGTGCCTTGCACTACACTTATAAAAAAACAATTTTAAAACCAAAAAATGAGTGAAGATGTCTTGTGAATTTTTGATGAAATATAGCAGAATACAGTTTGCATATTAAACATTTGTGTTCTAGGATAGCCAAACCTATAACCAAAATTCAACTTTTCTCTAATTTCCTCTAGAACCTTACAAGTCTCTTCTTGAAAATCATGGGAAAAAAAGAATGAATAAAAATTAACTCAAATAGACTAGAAGAAATTCAAAAACCAACCCCAATTTTACAACCATTCTTGCCACAATCAAAATGATCCATTTTTTTTTTCAAAGTGTCAACTGAAATATAGAACCACAACAAGTGGATGCTTAGATGAATGAGTTGTAATGTCTCTAGACAACAAAAAATGCCATTTAATTAACACAGGAGCATTTCTATGTTTCCTGGTCTAATACATTTTAATGATCGGAAACCTGTTCTAGAATCTAGAGGGAGATAGCCCTACTTTTGGTTATATCTACAGATAATTCTTGTTGCATCTTGATCCATCAATCATGCTCCACGTCCACCTTTTCCAAGATCTACATTCAATTAGCCACATGGGTGAAGCCTGATTTTTGACTACAACTGCAAGTGTTCTTTTTATTTGAAATCTATTTAAAATCCTAAACATTTCAAGTTTCATGGCACAACTATCAATTTATTTTGCATGAAAATGCCATCATACAATAATCTTTCAAAAACCAAAGCTGTCATGTGATGAAAATATCTGGGTTTTTGTCCTTTCTTCATTCACTCCCAACAAATTCTAAAGAGAAACTATTTGCACCTTTTACTATATCATTAATATGCTCCACTTGTACTAACACATCTCTTCTTTCAAGCAAATTAATTGATATGAAGTACTCTGGGCTTTGAGCTGTTGGCTCAAATTAGTTTCTTCTTCTTCCCAAAAGAAAACGATTGTCCAAATTCCAAAATGCATGCCATCTTATGAAATTAGAGCACATCTTCAAACAACAATAAAGGGCTGTATCCTATTGCTCCATCGCTGTCAAACTGCTTAGGCCTTGACTCAATTCAGCCTCTAAGCTTCTTAATTCTTAGTCAAGTTTGCTCATCCCCAATACATGACTCTCCTCCCTCCTTTTCTCAAGGTTCTTTCCATTAGATTTTGAACAGCAACTGAGGAGCCTATGTTCAGTCACCTTACATTAACAATTTTGTTTCCTTATCTTTTGTAATAAAAGACTTGGTAAGAGTCGTGCTATCCATATCCTAATCCAATTTAAGGTAACCCCTTCAATCACTTCATGAACTGTTTCGTTAGACCCTAAATATACTACAGGATCACCGTTTCTGAATCTATTTTTATAAGTCGCCTTCAAGCATAAAGAAAATGTAGACAGCCCTAGTGATGTTCAAAGTCAGTGCCCAATTGTTGAATCGTGCCTGTTCCTTGGTTATTCCTAATTCATATACAGCACTTTGAAAATGCCATTCTGGGGGCTATTTGCTTAAACCAAAAGCAATTCCTTTAAAGAGGGAATTAGAGGGGAAGAAATTGCAACGAAGAGCATGGATGAAGCAATACCTATCTAACACCGACATCACATACAAGAACTGCAGGGCGGCGCCAACCGCGAAAGCAATCCCCCAGAAGACGTGCTGACCCCAGAAGCACAACACACTGATCACGGCCAGATAGGTGGTAAGGCTATGGATGGAAACCTTCATCATCTGACTTGCCTTGGAGCCGAGAAGCGAAAGCCACGCCCACGCCAGCACGGTCCCGATCCCGCCCGCAACCCCGTAGAAAGGCCAGAACGTCTCCGTCAGCTCACCCCGCGTCTGCGCCTGGGGATGGCTGGCATTTCCCATGCCGGTGATGTTGGTGAAGCGATCTATATTGAGGCGGTCCGCCTTCCGGAACCGGTTCATCCCGAGGATGGCGAGCACCGAGCCGAGGGCGGCCAGGTGGACCAAGAAACTAAAGCCAGAACACGTCCCGCCAGTGCCTGGACGGCTCCGACGCCCTCACCACCCCCAGCGACGATGTCTCGCTCCCGTTCCTGCTCCGTCGCCCGTCCTGGATTGCGATCGAAGAAAAACCACAAAAATAGAGAAAAAGAATGATATCAAGAGGAAATTTAATGCCTTTGAGGTAAGGGAGAGAAAAAGAGAGAGAAGCAGCACCTCCTCTTCTTCTTCTTCGATGGTAGGGAGGAGGCGAGATCGGAGTCGGAGAAGGTGGCCTGGGGGTCTCTGAGGCTCATGCTTGGTCTCTCGCTTGCTCTCGTGGAATGCGAGAGGGAGTCGGAGGGGGTTAGAGGAAGACGGAGAGAAGGGGGTCAACAAGGGAGTGCGTAGTGAGAGGAAAGAAGGGAGGAACTAAATAACTGCAGCAGGGTTTGAATGGGAACGGCCCACTTCGATGCCGAAGTGGGAGTTATTCAACGGATGGGAACTTACGCATCAAAAATAAATAAATAAATAAATAAAAGGAAGGAACTTGTGGAAAGATTTGGAACGGACCATACATGACGGCTGAGAACCAAATGGATTGGTCTTGGCTGCAGACTGCAGAGGGAGTAGTTATTTTTAGCAATAAGAGTATGTGGGATAATTTATGCAAGTCTATCGGATTCATAACAACACTCAAAGCCCATTTCATAATATTTAAAGAAAGTTTTCAGAGTGAATTTGTTTTGGTGAGAAGTTTTCAGAGTGGGTTGATCCGAATTTTATAAGGAGAAAAAAATCTTTCTAGATAGTTTAGCACCGGAAGGGGTTCAATTGACATAGCCTGGATCGGACCTCATATTTTATAATATTAAACTTAATCTATACATCTATGTTGAATGGGCCATACTTGATTTATTTAGGATTTTTAATCAAAATTATAGAAATACCTAAATATCTCCTCACTTTAATTAATTGGATCGTTGCTAAAATGGATGTTGCCAGGGTGATTTCTGCTATAAGTTGCTAGTGCAGGGCCGCAGGCCCCATGAGTTTCATGTTGGACCAAAATGGTATGAACATAGACCCTATCATGTTGCATCACCAAATGGAAAGCATTGCAAGTTTACTTATAAATATTTCCATTGGAATGGCATATTTTCAAAGTTTTCAAAGATTATCCAAGAATTAGAAACACCATGAAATCATGAGTTGTTAGGACTAATGATCAAGGTATTTATTTGTGCAATTTCCTGCCAACCATGATGATGCTCCCTTGACTTTGTGCGCGCTTTAATATGTATTACATTGACCGTATAGATGGCTTGGGCATCACGAGCAAACTGCGACAACGGATGTAAAAGGACATCCGCGTTTGCTTTAAACCACTCGAAACTTCAAAATAGGTGGTTGCCATTAAACCCATGTGGTTTTGGTGTAACGGATATCCATCATCTTGACACCGTTTTCGAGCGTATTCTTCTAAAAGCAGCTCTCGCTCCAACATAAATCATTCTCTAGCCTATCATAAAGATTAATTGGAACAGATTTAGCAAATTTATCCATAAGATTGGGGCAGCAATAATCCAAAAAAAAAAAGAAAAAAATGGTGTGGGGTCATCTCTGACAAATTATCAATAAGCTACATTTCTAAGGGCCTATTTAGATGGATGAATAGGCTGAAATCCCATTGGATTAGTGGATTGCACCAATAAAATCAGTTACAATAATAGGCTTACATGCTGGGTATACCTATATCCATCAGGCCAGCTCATTCTAAAACCAATTCTGAATGGTTATAAGCTTAGCTCAATCTGGAAGCCATTATCTAACTGATTTTATTGGTCCAATCCACTAATCTGATGCCATTTCAGCCCATTTATCAAACAGACCTTTAGTTTTTCTAAATCCAAGTTGAGAAGGCCATGATCAGATCCGGAATAGTTTTTGCTATGTAGCATTCGAAATGCAAGCGGTGCAAATCTTCCCCTCGTCTTGCTAATTTTGAATTGCTGGGTCAACATCATCCTTAGCCTCAAAAGAACCGATTTGAAGGGGAACCTTTCACAAAGAAGCTTCCCAAAAGAACTTTGATATGGACCATAGACCAGATTCCTCGAGGAATATTCCAACCTTTAACTTTTCATGATCCTCGATGTTTGTTTCCTTCCAAGAAAAATAGTTGAATCTGTTCTTCACCAATCCTATGCTTTTCTCCATGTGTGTACATGGTTGAACGCCGAATGGAATATCTTGGCTGAGGAAGTCGTTACTTCCGGGCAATCGGATAGAATAGTCAAGTCAACTAATAGTAAAATATTCTAACTTCCATGTCGAGTACCAGGGAAAGGAGGTAACCCAGAAAGACCTAAACCTTTCTTCTTCTTCTTCTTCTTCTTCTTCTTCTTCTTCTTTTTTGCCTGTTCTCTCGGGATTAAA
>KE505666.1:4617-19659 GCA_000441515.1 Elaeis oleifera
CCCCCGCCGCCCCTCCTCTCTCTCTCTCTCTCGCACGCATGCTCACGATTCCTACAACCGTCCTTGTGCATATTTTCACCAATATTTTGCAGTCTTATCGAAAAAAAATATTGATGCCCCTATCTAAGCTATATTATATTATAAAAAGAAAGCACATGGTCGTGCTTATGAGCAAACTATTGTATCTAGAAAAAGAATTTTACATTTAATTCATCTAAAACAAAACAATGTGCAGCAAAAATAGCCGCGTGTTATAGGTCTGAACCATTCTACCTCAGTATCCCATCTAGCTTTCACGATCAAGGCTGCCTCACTATCCAAAAATCACTTGCACCATATTAGTCCTTCACCACATGTTTTTCACTAATATTTTTACAGTCTCACAGAAAAAATGTTGGTGCTGGGCCTAATTTCCTGCCATGGCTTTCTACACTGCTCCACCATTAACAATCTGTTCACTGTTTGGTGTTCCAAGTGAACAGCTCGTCAGTTTTTTTTTTCCAAGTGGCAGAGTCAGATAAAGAGAGCTGGCAAAACAGATCCACCGAATCTAACAGGCCGAATATCATTCCGAGATATCGTAACCGTTATTTCTTTAAAAATAAACATTATATCCACGTTAAAACAGACCCATATTGACGTTACTATCCTCACATTATGCTGTGGGCCCCACCGTCACCTCTCGTGGCGTGATCCCCGAGTTCCTTTTCGAGTCAAACTCCAGGTCACTGATAATTTGATACCAAACAAATCATAACGTCAACGTTTCCGCTCCCGCCGCTCCCTTCCCCGTTAAAACGACGCTCCCGCCGGCAAAGCCGTTCAAAGGCTACGGCGCACTAACTCATCTTAACCTCACCGAGAAGGACCACACCATCTCTACGATCGAATCCGGAAGGACGAGCCTCTGCCAGTAAAATAAAATAAATAAATAAATAAATAAAAAGGAGAGAAACGAGAAGTAACGGGCAGCAAATTTACCGCTTCTACCTGGTGAACGGGGAACTGACCGGTTCTCGAAGGCGGTGACGGGATTCGACTTCCGAGGAGACAAAAGTTACGGGAAAAAAAAGTCCTGTTTACCTACTTCCTCACCCGCCGAGTCGTCGTCTTTTGCTTCTTTTCAGCCTCGCTGCGACGTGGAGAGCGCTGGCGATTTATAAATTTCGGGGTATGATTAAAAAAAGCCACCGTGGTAGGGACGGACGACGTAGATGGAGAGGAAAAAAAATCGACTTCCGCCCTTCGCTCTTCTTGAAATCTAGAGCGGTGGCGTAGAAAGAGACACGAAAGAAGAGAAGACGAGAGGAGACAGAGGAGGGGGAGGTGAGAGGATGTGGGAGAGCTCTGGGGCGTTCCGAGGAGATGGACACGCCGGAGAGGAGCAAGATCGGGGGCACGCCGCTCTCTAAGTTCGAGGTGATCTCGATTCGCTGCCCTTTTCGTGAAGTCTCGTCTTTGTTGACGATTTTATTCCCTTTTTGGGGTTTTCTTGTTTGGTTCTTTGGATTTGGAGGGGACGGGGAGGTCTGGCGTTATGTGGGGTTGTGATGCAAGACTGAGGTTTCAGTTCGTTGGATCGGTGAAATTTGTGCCGTTGTGGGTGATCAATTGGTTTGCTCTCGGGATGGCCTGGATGGTTCGCGTGTTCTTGTTTTCTGCCCTATTTGTCGGGCGTTCTAGATTTTTGTTGGCGTTTGTGGGGAAAGATTGGGTTTGGGTTCGTTTTGATGCTAGAGTTCGTAACTTGAAGTAGCGGGGTTGTTGCTTGTATGGTTTTGATTTGCTTAGTTTAAAGTGTTGTTAGTAAAGATTCCCCATAGAGGAGGATGTTATGGATGTGCTAGGAAAAGTCAACTTTGGTGGGTTTTATTTTGGTCTCTGCTCGCACTCTAGGGTTCAATGTCCTGTTTCTTTCCTCTTGTTTGCATTCTATGAATTGGCGTTTTAGTTCAGATGACTAGGTTCAATGGATCCGCAAGGGTTTGAATTTAATGTACGCTCCTACTTCCTTCATTCCGACTTCCAGGATCCGAATAATTAACTTATGGATCTGAGTATTCCCTCCTCTTATTCGTACAAATGAGGAGAAATTCCAAATGATGCAGTATTTTATTGAGTTTTCGCAGGCCTTGGTGCCTTTTGTGTTCTTCCTCCACTGATACAGCCCAGAGCATGCCTTGGCTGGTCTTCGTGTGCATCAAATTGCTCGTCCTTCTTTCCACCTTTAACAATATAGTTTGATTTTGGCGAATCTTTCTATAAGAAAAGTTATTCTGGCTTTGTGTTCCTGCTCTTACTGATAGCATTTGGTTTGTGCAACAGTGATGCCGATGTAGGTTAATTTTCTTGATTCAGTTCACATCTCATGTTCCATGATTCTTATTTCATGTGTTTCCTGTGGTATGAGTGGCAACTTCCCTTTAGTTAATGCTGCTGTTCTGCCATTCTGTGATATCTTAATTAATATTCACTGGCCCTTGATCTAAGATATCGGATAGCGAATTTATATTTATTTATTTTTCTCCTTATTCGAACTGAAATCTGGTTGAGGATTACATATCCCTATCAGCTGGGTGAGGATAACATTTGTTCGTTCCAGTTTATGACCTTCTTTCTCCTGCCATTAAGTATATGTGCATAAAGCTGATTAGTTTCTCAGTACCAGAAGTATGGCTTATGTAGTATGTTGAATTGCTCATGGAAATTCAGCAGGTTTCAGGGGTTATTTGCCTAATGATTTTGTTTATTGTTGCAGGATTCTCCTGTCTTCAGCTTCATCAATAGTTTGTCTCCTATCCAGCCTGTCAAATCCATAGATCCAGTACACAGTGTGCAATCATATCTGCCTTCTATTCCTTCCATCTTTACTTCACCACATGCCAATTTAAGGGAATCGAGATTTTTGATAAGGTATATAATCATCTTGGTTGTGCATTTTTATAACCTGCTGTTGCCTATTTTAAATGCTTAGCTCTCACTGTGCTTTTCTCTCTTTTCATAGGAATTCTTTTCCGGACTTCTCAAAACATGAGAGTTCTTCTGACAATGTGGATGAAAGCAACCTAAGTACAGGGGTCCTAAATGCTGTTAGACTATCTAGATGCACTGTTATTGCCCAAGAAAATTGCAGTATAATATGCTCACTTAATGAAGCTACTGTTGACCCCCTGATGAATGTGCAACTCTACCTGGTAATTTGCCTCAGCCTGAGCAGTATGACCCTGGTAGTCCCAACCATAATATTGCACCTTGCTTTGGTATCAAAATGGATTTTAAATTGGATATTGGCCATGCACCACTAGAACTGGTTCACTTTGTTCAAAATGGTCTGGAGAGAAGAAAAGTTTATTTTTTCTGAAACCGAGTTTCTGGAAAATCATCCACCAGAGCAAAACAGAGATGAAATGGTAGGGTGTGAATGGGAGAGTTTAATTTCTGATGATGCTGATAGCCTCTTGATTTTTGATTCCAATAATGAATCAGAGGCTTGCAAAGGGTCTAGTGAGAAATTAGAAGATTCTTCAAAGCTTGCAGGGGACCTTGACTGTTCACAGAAAACACAAACTAATGAGTCTTCTGGTCGTTGTGTCCAAACTGCTTCACAGGATCCTTCAGTCAGCTGTAGCAAAGAAAATGGTAAGCAAGATGAAACAGATCATACCCCGCAAATTCTCTCAGACACTTGTCAGAGTCAGGTTGCGTTGAGTGATCAGATCGAGAAGACAGCCAATGGAACCAGTGATCACATTCGATTAGGCCACAAGGTAGATCTTCTTATCAGAAATCATGGATACAGTAGTTGACCTTTTCTCCCCACACACTTGTGTCTTGTCTTTAGTTTTTACCCCCCATTTTAATTTGTTATTTCATCCTTTGACTAGGATATTTCATACGTTCAGACAAATTGCATATTTTGGTGAACAGTTTTTGTTTTGGGAATTTAACCCTCTAGACACTTCCTCTCATTCTGCTATGAGCCTGATATATTCAGTATTTTTAGTGGACTTATTTGCTGTTCACTCACTTGGGATGCTGGGTACATAATAAACTACATTGCAAGTTCTGTTATCACAGGGCATAGAATTGTAGGTTGTTCCTTGGATCCTTGCATAAGAGTAGCCTGGGACGATGACTAAGCTGTATGGCTTTTTGTTCCTCCTAGGGTTGTGGTTGGTTGAAGGTGCTTTAAATCATGCTGAAAATAGTACTTTAGTGAAGGAATTGCAGCTTGATTGATGTGGCTGTTTGCTTTACTGTTTTGATTGAGATGTCATTCATCACTTACACCCACCCTTTACTTGCAAGTATCCAACTATTCACTGTTGACTAATTTTGAATGATGGCGCCAATGGAACATCTTATGTTATTATGTTTGTGATATCCAGACACTGCATTTTGTGATGTCTAAAATGGTCTTGCATTCAAATAATTTGCATGTTCAGTGTCCTCCTGAGTAATTTCCTTTTGTGTGAGCCCAATATTTTATCGTCTGACTTCATGGAAGAGCATGTGGATTAGGTCTTGCTTATCCAATTTGACCTGCATCACAGTGACTGTTGCTTATTCTCTTCTATAGGTTGACTTGGAAAAGCATGTGATTAGGTCTTGGTTATTCAATTTCACCTGCATCAATTATTTGCTTAACAATATGCAGTGACTGTTGCTAATTCTCTTCTGTAGGTTGATTCCCAACAACAGCGTGGCATGCGAAGGCGCTGTCTGGTTTTTGATACGGCTGGGTTTTCTAAAAGAATTTGCAAAACATCTCAAACCTCCATTCTTCAGCTTCATTGCTGTCCAACGAGAAAATGGTTTCTGATGATAAATGCTCCAGGCCTGGAACTAGTCATTCACCATGTGTATTGCCTGGTATTGGGTTACATTTGAATACTCTTGCAACAACCTCGAAAGACAGACTGATCACTCAAGAGATGTTGGCTTCTGGGAAACAATTAATTAGCATGCCATGTTCTGTTGGCCCCTTTGCCCCAACAACATCTGGGCAGAAAAGCAAGTCTTTGTCTGTTGAAAAGGATATGAGTCCTAATGGAAATGAAGTCCAGAACCTTCAGATTTTGCATGATGATGCATCTCAAGTGCCTGCACTTGGAAATGGTGAGGAGCTAAATCAAGGCAGTCCAAAGAAAAAGAGGTATATTATCAGCTGCCACTGCTTGTCTTGTTTATTGCCTCCTTATCTCTGTCTTTCAATAAATAACTGGTGCTGAAAATTTATGAGCCAGGCGCAAGTCAGAAAATGGTGGTGAAAGTGATGCATGCAAGCGTTGCAATTGTAAGAAATCAAAATGCTTGAAGCTGTAAGATTCCTTCCTGCATTTCATATTTATGTAATTGGAAGTTACATGGCATAAATCTTGCAATTATTTGATACATGTCAATCTTTGCCCCTCATGTTTTTCATAATGCTAGGCTAATACCAAGAAAATTCTTCCATATACTAGAAATACCTGAACCTGATAGCTTGGTTTATTTTTCTTACTTAGGATACTCCTTGGTGGGTAAATTGAAATTCTAGTTATCTTAGTACTGCTTATATAGTTAAAAATTCTAAATCTTAACCAGATTGGTTCTCACTGTGTTTAGTTGACTTGAAGATTGATCTTATCAATGCAAGTTGTGCTTGATTTGTATATTGATCAGGCCTTGACATTTAAAGCTGGTGATATCTCCACTTTGATGCTCAAATTATTCTTCCTTTCATTTTCATCATTTATTAGTAACCCGCCACCCCTGGGGCAAAAGACTGCCTTAATATATCTTCTCTGACCTATGTGGCATCTTTAACTTGTAGGTTTTTTAATTTTTAATTATTTTTTGGTTGGAAAGAGACTTGCAGGCAATGGGCTACACAAACAGGCTAGCCCTCCACCAAATACCCCCAACCTTCCCATCCTTGCTAAAGGCAGGATAAGAACCTATATGTCAGGTACAACCAACAAGAAACCTTACAGGCAAGGTAAACTGGCACCATCCTTGTGAAAAGAGAAGGAAAGGACCATAACACTTTCTGGAATTACATTTTATATGAGCTGAGTTATTTCTGACCTAGTTCTGTGTTGTTTATCTATCCCCTGATTTGATATTACTTTTAGGGGAGATAAGTTTTGCATGTTCCTTATCGCCAAATGTGCATTAAAATGGTCAGCCACTGGTCAGAAATTGTTTATAGAGTATCCTGTTTCTTTCTTTTTTATACCTTTTTGTTAATGTTGGTTTGGTTTCTATGATAAAATTTATCATCTGGGAGAGTAGTTTGCCTTTTTTTTGGTGGTGTTTTAATGTTATCATCAGAGCTTCTTGTATGCATATCTTGGAAATTCGCATGCACATGTGTGTGTATAAATATGTATTTGTAAAGCAAACTTTTTTCATAGTTTATTGTAAAATGGTCTATTATTCTATGACATTTCATGCAGTTACTGTGAGTGTTTTGCTGCTGGAGTCTACTGTTCAGAGCCCTGCTCGTGCCAAGGATGTTCAACAAGCCCATTCATGAGGAAACAGTTCTGGCTACTCGCAAGCAGATAGAGTCCCGCAATCCTCTTGCATTTGCTCCTAAAGTGATTCGAACATCTGAAACTGGCCAGGAAACGGGGTAGGTATTTTGCCTGACATCTTTTCTGCTTGCCCCTCTTCCTCCCTTTCCCCCACCTGTTCCTCTCCTTTTCCTTTCTCTTTCTATTAACTAGATCATGTTTGGTACCCTTCAGGAAGATGCTAACAAGACTCCAGCTTCAGCCCGCCATAAAAGGGGATGCAACTGCAAGAAGTCAAATTGCCTGAAGAAATACTGCGAGTGCTATCAGGTTCTACCTCTTGGCTCACTAAACATGTTTCTTGTAGTATGTTATCTGATACTGGAAGCTGGTTTCTCTTTTAAGGGTGGTGTTGGATGCTCTATCAGCTGCAGATGTGAGGGATGCAAGAATGCCTTTGGAAGGAAAGAGGGTAAGTGTTGTGTCCTATATCCACACCGTAGTTTGTGAGTACTTGGGTGCCAGTTTCTCTGGATGAATTCTTATGTTCTGCTTTTCAAATTTGCAAACAGCTTTACTAAATAATTCTTTGTTTCTACTTTGTTGTGGTGTCCTTCTTTTCCACTCTCGTTTTTGATTTGATTACTAGATTTGGTTTGATTTCCCTCATGTTTTTTCAAAAATATTTTGGTTTTTCGCATTGCAATAATCTGAAGTTGGAGATGATGGAAGGTGATTTATTGAATTCCTTAGTTCTTATTCATTCCTTTGCTGCTCAAGGAATTGTGGAAGCAAGCATTATGCTATCACTTCACAGGCTCTTTGACATCTTTGTGGTTTCCTTTCATTATTTTTTTCAGCTTGGTAAACATTTTGATGGTGATGGAATGGGAGTTAAAATTGACACTCTGGAGACAAGGGTGCTTTATAATATTTCAAGATGCTCCTGATTATGTTTGGTTTGATAGGATGAAAAGGAGTAGAAATATAGATGATAATTTTTTTGGATGGGAAGAAAATTGAAATGATACATAGATTAGACAATAATGTAGAACATGCAGAGTGTTTAACTTATTTCCAATACGCAAGAAGAACTTGAATGAAGAACCGGCAAGGAGGGGATCCAGGGGAAGATTTAGATTAATAAACAAGAGGAAAGAGGTTGAGCTCAACACCTTTCAAAAGATGAATCTATTTCTATCAGTATCAAATATTTAACTACAAATTTGGATATCCATATGACCCGATATTTAGTGGTGTATAATTATTTTAGAGCTTGTTTTAATGTAATATATGTTTCAGGAAGAATTTTGAATTCTGGAGACAATAAATATCTTTTGAGTTTTTTAATTTAAAAATTCATGATCTCAAATTCTACACTTTTTCTAGATTCCAAATTTTGTACATTTGGTGTTTTTGATTTTTTTTAGGAGGTGATCGGTTGTTAGAAGGAGGTAGATCCATAACAAAAAAAGTCAAAGAAGTAAAACTCATCAATTTGGAAAATTCTACTAAAGTTGAATATTCCAATTCCATGGTTTCCAGAATCTTGTAATCTTTATTAACACTGGCAAATGCCATTACTGTCTAAAATCATATCTTTGAATTACAAAATTATTTTAAATAACAGAGTATCATGATTATGTATCCATCTGAAAACATTCTAAAACACTAATCTTCTCATTAATGAACTACTGACCCTCTAGAGATCTCTGCACTTTCTTTGTTAGATAGTGATGTATCAATGTGTTGTCAGATTGTAGAAAGTAAGTTGTTTTTACACGTCACATGAGAGGACTGTAACCCAATAAAGTTGGATATATTCGGTTGTTGCTTCCTCCTTTTAGTTAAGTGCATCACTCCAACTCTTGCTTTCTAGATGCTGACATCATAAGTGAAAATTATCATCTTGAAAATGAATCTCGAGTTGGATATCTCTGCCATTGCATGTGAACTGTTTTTGTTGTCAAGTTGTTTGTTCCTTTATTGCAGAGATCATTGAAGCATTTTGTCTGTCCAGCAACAAATTGGTTGCATTTGAAAAACTTCTTGGATCTTGATTCATATGTGGTTTGGTTTTACATTGTGATAGTAATTAATATTTGTGTTGAATCTTCAACTAACCAATAGATTTTTTTCCTCTGGCCAAATTTGTACTGAGGTGAATGGTGCATTTGCTTGCTTTTAGTTCACTATGCCATTTTAACCTCTGGAACAAGTCTTTTATGGTCTATGTAACTCATCCAGTTTTCATCAAGGTATAAGGCCCACCTTTGCTTTCTTTAGGTTATAGATTCCCCTATTTCTAGTCCCATTTAGCTACCCACATTAACCAAATCTGTTATTTCTTATATCATCATTATGCTGCCATACTTAGATGCTACAATCCATTATTTAGGGTTGTTTCATCATTATGCTGCCATACTTATTCCTTTTTCTTCTCTTGATGTTGCACCTTGTATGATTTAAATGTTTGAATTCTTTTTGCTATGTTCCCTTTTTGGCCATGCTCAGTGATGCATGTCCTCTTCCTTATTTTGGCCATCAGGAGTTGGATGCATTCATTGCTTTGAGTCCTTGTGCCTTCAACTATTATCTTGGTGTTTGGCATTCCTGCTCGATGATCATGTGCTTTGTCTCATAAGTCTCTACTACATTTGCTTCTTTACCTAGCTTGAGACAGTCACTTACCTGACTCTATCAGCTGTAATTTTCTCCTACTCACGAACATTTAGCTCGCTATTCTAGACAACTGAATTGTTGGTTCACTTTGACTTCTTTTTAGACCATATTGAGGGCTTAGTTCTTGAGCATATCTAATCTAAAGCGCTAAACTTGACATATCCAGTTCCTCTTCTGCCTTCTCATCTTGAAAATGTGGCAATGATCTCTGGAGAGCCATATGTATGTTCTTTTGTTTCTAGAGTATTTGACAGCTCATTTGCAAGGACCTGCCACTTCAAGCTTAGTTTGCAGCATAGTGAGGATCATGTTTGAGGGTTCACGGGTCATTATCAGTTCTTTTATCATAGTGAATTTTCGTTTCAATATCCTATTCCTTGTTTGGTTATTTCAAGTGTTTCTTGTGGGGCTGGTCATGCTATCACTGCCTAAAGTTGTCTTTTATGCCTTAGCGAGTGTTGATAACTTTATATTTTTTTGATGCACTTACATTTTTGAGTTCCAGCCACATGGTGCTATTCATTTCATTCAAAGTCTTTGCTATGTTTTGATCTATTATCTTTTTTTTTTCTTTTAATAATCTTAGTGTGGATTGTACCTGCTTTCATATTAAAGTATTCTATGATACTTCTATAGCCATCTTAGGCATTGTGTTATCCAAGATTTCTCCTTTATATTTTCAATTTCTGACTTGCTCTCCTGGGTATGTTTCTTGTTCATGCTCTCATGCAGAGCTACTTTCTCCATTTTGCCTATGATGACTAACAAATGTTTTCTGGTGCTTGATGTTAAATCTTACTATTATTGGTCCAGAAGGATCATCAGACTTGATGTGGATCACTTTGGCTATTATGGATAGGGCTGAATAGTCTGAGAGGAAGATCCATCACATCAAGAAATCGAGTCATAGGCTAAACTTCCGGAGGCTGTAACTTGGTTATATGATATTTGATTGAGGTGATATTTTTTTCAAAAAAAGGATAATTTTTTTAGCTCTATGTCGTGACGCTACGCCCTTTAAGGGGGCTGTGTTAGTAGTGTAATTGAGTCGAGTCGAGTAGCTAAAAGCTCGAGCTCAACTCGATTCAAAATATTTGGGCTCAAAACTCGACTCAAGTTCGATTGAGCCTTAGTATCTCAAGTTCGAGCTTGATTTGATGAAAATGGGCAATGCTTGAGATGACTCGAATATCAATCGAGCCATACTCCAAATTCAAGCCTTAACTTAATAATATATATATATATATTATAATAAAATAATATTATTAACTATATATATATATGAATTCGAAAGGCTCCTGAGCTTTTGAGCCGAGTATCTTGCTACTTGTGCTCAACTCAAAAAGACTTTGAGCTGCTCAAGCTCAATAATAACTGAGTCAAGTCGAATTTGGATTGAAGTCAATCTTGAGTAGCTTGCGAGTGGCTTGACTCATTTGTACCTCTAGCTTATGTCCTACACAAATTCCATCATTTGGGGCCTAAAATGAGCTGGTGAAACTGAAATTTTTTTTCGGATAAGACTTTGTTGGGTATATCTTCTAATCCGTGAATAATTTGGTTGAGTAACAGAAGACAAACGTGGTATAGAAGTCAAAATCTACCTCTGAAAAAATTTTAACTTTTTAATATTATTTTATTAGATAGATCTATTTTAGATAAAGAGATCTATTAAAATCAGGAGTAGGAATTTGACTTGAATTATGCAAGGATGAATCTCACAATTATAAATAGAGGCTGTGTATTTTAGTTTTAATCAATCAATAAATAAAGGGGCTTAAGTTTACTTTTGAATTTTTTTCTCTTTGGTTTTTTTGTGCGAAATTTGAGTTAAGCAGGTTGAGGAAAGATCAAATCTTTCCTCCCCGATTGGATCAATCACCAACTTTGGCATATGCAACAAGAGTTTATCCGCTGATTAACAACTCCAATAATTTGTTCCTTTCCAATGCTTGCCACTTCTAGTATGCCTTTCTAGTTAAGGAAATTGGACATGAGGTTACTGACAATTTGGTATCTTGCCATTTTTATGCCTCCTCCATGTCAATTCATATCCTTGTAAATATTGCTTGAGGGACCAAATTGAAAACCAATGTGTTTTCCAATAGGAAAATCACAAATACTAATATAAATTGGATTACATGGAGACCACAATGAAATTCATGAGAGTTGATTGTGGAATAAGTTCCTCAGGCTTTTTCCATTCATTTGTCCCTTTTACAAATCAGGGAGAAACCCAAGATTTGGCATCTTCACACAGAGATTTCCATGTCAAGTTCTAGTGATGTGCTTATATTGTGGAACAGATAATTGACTGGGTCATGGTGAGGTTAAAGGAAATTAGTTATATAGCTACTATTATATACACCATTATGATGTCTGGATGTAACAAAAGTTGGTATCTTGTAGTATGGCTATTGTGTCTAGGCCTCATTATCAGGGACCATAGGACCTCAATGCTTGTGAGCAAGGTTTTAAATCCCATGGGATAGGATTGTCCCGATTTTTTCATGGAACGGGATGCATTGTTATCCCTCCCTATCCCGACACATGAGACAGAGGATGTCCCAAGACATTCCAATCGGGATGCTGGGACGTTGGTGGGACGGTCCTGTCCTGATACATGGGATGGTATTCCGTTTTGATGTCCTACGGGACGTCCCGCTAGGATTTGAATCCTTGCTTGTGAGTAGTATCCCGGATGAGCTGTTAATGTGGCTGACCAAAGATTTGGCTCATTAGATTCTGGGCCAATGATGTCACAGAGTGATGGTGAGCATTTTTTTTGGCAGCCCATGAGGGAAATTCTCCAATAGGAGAGGAAATATTTCTAGGTTCCCATGCTGTTTTTGCTTGTTTATAGTTCTAGTGCCCCCAGACACATCCCCTGCCCCACCTCCCCTCTCTCTCTACACAGACAAATAATATTTGGGCTATTTACGATGCCCTTCCTATAGCCATTATTGTATATGACAACTTTGCATTTCATATGTCTGCTTTTATAATGTACAACACCTGTTCTGAAATTAAAATTAAAGATCTTTTAAGCACTTATCAGTGATTTCATTTTGTTTAACTTTAGTTGCATTCTTGCCTTATCTTGCTTTGGCAGGTATTGTACTGATAGGAGCTGAAGAAATTGAACAGGGAGAGGAGGAAACAAATCCTTGTGAGAGGGAAAAGGACAAACCAGATGATGACGGCCAACAGCATGCTATTGTCAAGATTGATGAAAACCATTCTTCTGAAAATGTTTTATCCGTGACACCATTGCAAACTCGCAGGTTTAGCATTTTGTATGTGTTTCCCAAGTTTGGTTTAGTAATCTTCCTGAAAATAAATATCAGAAGCACCATTTTTCAGGCCGTCAGTCAAACTTCCACTCTTTCAAGTGCAAAGCCCCAAGATCTTCTACACTTTCTGTTGGGTTTTCTCCTTGGCTCTTTACATCTCAACCGCCCGTAAGTCTGAAATCCCACTTCCTCAACATAAGCTTGAGAAGCGTGTAAGTACTGCTTTTGAGGATGATACTCCGGATATCCTAAGATGCGATGCATCACCAAGCAATGGTGTGAAGACTGCCTCCCCTAACCGAAAGAGGGTTTCACCTCCACATAATGGAATTGGGTTGTCCCCAAGCCGCAAGGGTGGCAAGAAATTGATCTTAAAATCTATTCCTTCATTCCCATCACTTACAGGTGATGTATGTGAAGATTATCCCATGAACTATTCCAACAGTTCTTTTGTTCATCTACATGTAGCTGAGGTATGCCCCTTTTTATGCTCTGCCTAGTATTTTGTAATATTTTCAAGTTTATCTTTGAGGCATTCTTTATTCCTTTTGAATCAGGCTGTTGCAAAGTTGCATGGCTGGGTGGCATGTGATTGATAAAGACTTGCCATAAATTGCCATCTCTCACTCCATGAGTGTCCTTGCACCGGGCCAAACTTGAGTAGTGTGACCTGGTAACAGATGAAGTATAAATAGCAACAATTTGCTTCAATCGATGTTAAACAACTGAGCTATGTTCTTAGATGTATCTGTTTTGTGATGCTTGTATGATATTGCTGTTTATTTTGTATCTTTCTGCACGTGTACTGTTTTCTAAAGTAAACTTAAGAAGAGACCATCGCACTTCTCTTTAATTTTTTATCCTTCTAAGTAGAAGATGAGAGATGCCTAATTCTCTCATCTGATCTGCCATTTTGACTGGTACAATGATGAATAAACCTTCTGCTTTTGTGTATTCGTTAAAGGTGGTAAATTGCTATTTGTTCATGGTGATAAATTTGCACATATGCGTGCATGTGTAGCCAATACCCTTTTGGTGTAGCTTCCCTTTTTATTGTTCTTTATTTGTATTCCCTTACCTGAACTGGTCGGTTGATGTCGACTACGATGAATGCAGCCATGTCTCCTCTAGGTAGTGGCTAAGTGGAGATATAATTCAACTTATGGCTGTGCAAATTCTTTATCCAGAGATTTGTAAATAGAGAATCATGGGAATTGAATGATGATATCAAATATATGAGGCATGGATGTGGATGGATTGAGTTGGGAGTTGTGTGAATAAGCTTAAGGAAGTTTCCAATGATTGGTGCTGATTGAGCTGGAAAAATTTTTCTAATTTTGTAATTTTCAGAAATGCATACAATACATACGGTTATCTGTTTGAAAGTTCATGCATTAAGTCTATGTTTGGTTGCTTGAAAAAGATTTGGGAAAAGCTCAGTTGCAGCAAGCTGGAAGCCATTGTGATGCACGCCGGTAAATATGATTAGAACTTGAAAAGGCCCTGCAATGAACAGCTCTTGCCATGGCATGTAACAGTTGTATATTATGGAAAAAAAATGTTCTAAATAGTATCAATTGGGTCTAGCTCAAAATATAGAGAGATTGATTTCTTAATGATCAAAGTATGGTTGAATAGGCCCGATTCAAAGAATTATGTGCTGATATCTCTGAAAGCGCTTTTTTTTTTTTTCCTCCTAATTGCATTCGAAATAATAATGGACGCATAATTTCTTAAAGGGAGATGTCAAAAATGATTAATGAATGATGATCCCGCAATTAGATGTAACCATGATCCAATCACCAGGTTTATACGAAGAAAATGTTCACCTCCAAGCCTCCTTCCTCATCCTTTATCATCATTTGCCCTCAATCTAGCAGTCAGGCGAATTCATGGTTGACTTTCTTTTTGGGGGTCAAATGGTTCCATTTTTCTTAAACATTTTACTATTATTTAAAAAGAGACATTGACTTAGAGTTTTTATTAGAAATATTCAATCGAGAGATAAAGGCTAAGTACCTAACCGTATGTGCTGTTATATCTGAATATTAAATCTTATAGATTTTCGATTTAAATATATTTTAATGTATAAATATTATGATAAAGAAGATGGGTTTTAATTGGATCCTTTATTATATATTTAAATATTATAATACAATGGAAAGCATCTATCTATATGTCTTCATAGGCCATAGATTATTAAAATACATAATTTTTGATTTCTAGATACATAAGGGTGTATATCATGATTAATAATATGGATTTTTTTGGTAAACTGGAATCATTAAATCAGTCTAGAATAAATACTTTTGTGAGAATCTAAAATTAAATATCTAATAATTTAGAAAGAAAATCTCTCATAATTATCCACGGAGTAGGTCTCTCTCTCTCTCTATATATGTGTGTGTAAAGAAAATAAATCTATTAATATAATAAATAATATCAATAATTATTGTTAAAATAAATTTCTATAATGCGGATCTTTAGTTTGAAATGTATTATTGATTTTGGAGCGGGAGGAGTAGATATCCTCTCCCCTAAAGAGATGCAAAATCTTTAATATATAT
>KE505666.1:87286-103202 GCA_000441515.1 Elaeis oleifera
GATCAAATTAATATATTAAGTATAAATTATATTTTAATTTATTACAATATGTCAGCTATATTAGTTTTTAGGACATACATCTAACAATCTCCCATTTGGACTAAAGTCAATTGGCCACTAATCTAAGTTCCATCTTCTCAAGGTGGACTTTCATCTTTGGTTGGCTCAATTATTTTATTAGCAGATTTGTCACATTATCCACGGAGTCTACTCTTTGTACCTCAACATATTTTTTTTCGAGGTAGTCGTATATGATATGGAACCATCGCTTGATGTGCTTTGATTTTTGATGAGACCTCAGCTCCTTAGCAAGTGCTATGGCTCCATTATTGTCACAATAAAGCGGTATGGCATCTAATATCATTATTTCAAGCTCTGTGATAAACTTTTTAAGCCAGAAGTCTTCTTTTACAACATCCGAAGCAGCGACATATTCAGCTTTTGTGGTTGAATCTGCTATGATGGGTTGCTTGAAATTTTTTCAGCTGACTGCACCAATATTACATGCGAATATATTTTTTGATGTAGATTTTTTATCATCAGGATCAGATATAAAGTCTGAATCAGTAAACCCTCGACTTGTAACTTAGAAACTCCTCCAAAGATCAAGAACAAATCTTTAGTTCTTCCAAGTACTTAAGGATATTCTTCACAGCTATCCAGTACTCCTCATCTAGATTTGATTGATACCTGCTCATGATACGCACAGTAAGGATAATATCAGATTGAGTACATAGTATGGCATACATGAGACTCTTTATGGTCGAAGCATAAGGAATCCTATTCATATACTGAACTTCCTCAGATGTGGTCGAACATAATGTTTTGGAAAGATGAATACTATGCTTAAGAGGTATGAGTCATCTTTTAGAGTTTTTCATGCTGAATCTTTTCAGCACTTTCTCTATGTACAGCTTTTGTGATAGATCTAGCATCCTTTTAGATCTATTCCTATAGATTTTTATTCCAAGAATATAGGATGCTTCCCCTAGGTCTTTCATGGAGAATTTTTTAGATAACCATCTTTTGATCGAGGTCAGTATGAAATATCATTTTTAATGAGGAGAATATCATCCACGTATAATACGAAAATATTATTGCACTCCCACTGATCTTTTAGTATACACAAAGTTCTTTTTATTTTGATGAAATCAAATAATTTGATCGCTTCATCAAAATGAAGATTTTAACTCTGAGAAACTTGCTTTAATCCGTATATGGACCTTTGCAGCTTGTAGACTCGGTGATCACCATCATCAGATGTGAAACCCAAAGACTGTTTTATATATATATCTTCCTCAAGATATCCATTTAGGAAGACAGTTTTTACATCCATCTATCAGATTTCATAATCATAATAAGCTGCAACAGTAAGCAGATTGTGGATGGATTTCAGTATGGCTATAGATGAGAAGATTTTTTGATAGTCAATTCCTTCACATTGACTATAACTTTTTACCATGAGCTTAGCTTTATAGGTCTTTACTTCATCATCTACACCTATTTTCTTTGTAGATCCATTTACATCCAATGGATACTATATCCTCGGGTGGATCCACTAAAGTCTATTTCTGATTTCATTGCATCTAATCATTTCTCGAAATCAATGTAAGACATCATCTCGTCAAAGGTATTAGGATCATCATCATGACCCTTATATCTTGTAAGAAATATTTTCTTTACTTTCTCCGTAAGCATACCCATGTACCTTTCAGGAAGATAGAAGATCCTGATAGATCTATGAGGTGGTAGAGGAACATTAACTACTAGCTATTGAATAATGAATTCCTAAGGATCCATATCTCTCTATTTTTCAGAGATCTTCTCTTCAAGCTCAACTAACCTCCCACTGCCACCATCCTGGATAATTATTTTTTAAAATATGACATTTCGACTCACAATTACATTGTGATCTTGTAGAAACTAGAAGTAGTATCTCATTGATTCTTTTGGATATCCAATAAAATGAGCTATTGCAGATCTATCCTTTAATTTATGAGCCATCTGTCTCTTGACATAGGCCGGACATCTTCAAGTTTTAAGATAATCTAGACTCGACTTCTTACCGTGCCATATCTCATATAGTATGGTAGAAATGGATTTTGATAGAATTTTATTCAATAAATGAATACAGTTAATAAGGTATGTCTCCAAAGATAAGGATAAATCAGTGAAGCTCATCATGGACCTAACCATATCTAATAGGATTTATTTTTCTTTCGGATATTTCGTTGAGCTAAGGTATTTCAGAAGGTGTCCATTGAGGAACTATACCATTATCCTTAGGATATTTAAAATTCTGACTAAGATATTCATCTCTTCGATCAGATCAAAGAACCTTAATAGGTTTGTCTGTTTGTTTCTCTACTTCATTTCTAAATTTTTGAACTTTTCAAAAGCTTCAGATTTATGTTTCATCAGATACACATATTCATACTATGATAAATCATTGATAAAATAATGAAGTAGATATAACCACATCTGGTCTGTACATCAAATGGCCCACACACGTTGGTGTGTATCAGGATAAGTAACTCGATGGCTCTTTTTTCATGTCCCATAAAGGATAGCTTGATTATTTTTTTGAAGGCAAGATTGATAAGTTGGGTATAACTTTAAATCAAAAGAGCCAAGGATTCTATCTTTTCTAGTTTGTTTATCCTATCCTCTCCAATATAGCCTAGTCTATGATGCTATAAGTACTTTTGATTAATTTTATCTCTGAATCTCTTTGGACCTATGACACTCATTACTTGCTCATTTAGATTCACATTCACATCAATATGTAAGTGATAAAGACTATCAATTAAAAGATCACATGCAATCAATTTATTTCGTAAATAAATAGAACAAAAATCTTTATTGAAAATAAAATTAAAATCTTCTTGTGCTAGCACAGATACGAAATTAAATTTGACTAGCAATAAGAACAAATAATAGTCTTTAAGTCTAATCTAAATTCTGACGGTAATCGAAGAAGATAAGTATGAATGATTTTTGCAGTAACTTTTACTCTATTGTCTATCTGAAGGATCATGTCACCTTCCCTCAACCTCTTACTTTCTATTAGACCTTGCATTGAAGTATATATATGAGCACTCGAACCAGAGTCCAATACCCAACTAGAAGTAGAAAAACTGTTAGGCTAGATTCAATTACGAGCATACCTTTAAAAGTTTATTATCTTTTTTGATCTTCAGGCTCTTCAGATGGAATGGACAATTTCTCCTCTAATGGCCTTCAGCATCACAGTAGAAACACTTTCTTTACTTCATCCTTCTTCAAACGTCTTTCTTTGGTTTGCTCTCTTTCTTCCGCTTCTTTGTGGATTTACTCTTTTTCTTCCAACCAGACTTTCTCTGAGTGAAGAAGTCCGCTCTACAGTGAGAACAATACCCCTTGAACTCTTCAAAGTTTCCTCAGCAGTGATCAACATGTTGATCAGTTCGAATATAGTGCAATCCAGTTTGTTTATATAAAATTTATAATAAATTAACTATATGAACTGTAAGGACTTGAAGGATCAAATGCATCTACAATTCTTTTATATATTTAGCTCGAGCTTCTCAAGCTTCTCAATGTCCTTGATCACTGTCATACAGTGCTCATGGACTGACTGCCCTTTGTGCATCTTCAGATTGAAGAGTTTTTGGATACTTCAAAATGTGCTGTGTAGCTTTGCTTATCATACAACTCTTGTAGGTGAGTGATCATAGCCCTGACAGTGGACATATGCTCATGCTGGCTCTGTAACTTATTTGACATGGAAGTCAGTACATAACACTTAATCTGACTGTCTTCATCCGTCTACTTTTCATATACTATTTTTTACTCAATAGTAGGATAGTTTGGTAATACTTGGGGTTTCTGATCAAGTATATGACTTAATTTTTTAGAAGTTAGGACAATCCTGAGGTTTCTTAGCCAGTCTTTAAAATTGATTTCGATCAAACGATTGAATTCAAGGATGCAGATTAGAGGGTTTGAAGCTGACATGGTTTAACTATGAGAGTAAAAATTCAAGTTAGATTTTTGTACTTTAAATTTATATTTCTCTAGAGACTTTAAGTAGCAAACAGTGACTTTCACTATTTTTTTGGATCTCTCCACTCCTTGGGTGGGAAGCGAAAACCCTAACATGATAACTAAATTTCTAGTGGATGCTATCGTCGCACCAATACCATGTACCTCACCTAGCAGTTATTGATAATATGCGCACCGATGCGTGGATAACTTTTTGTCTAGATACTTCTCTAAGTATATTGCAGCGACTTGGTCTCTAAGTTATGTAGGCTCACCTAACAGTTATTGACCACACTCTTTAGTTAAATCTGATCCACCATTCACAAGTAGGTACAAAGTCATCATTGGATCTCTCACTTAACGGTTATTGAGCCCAACTCCATCCTTACCTTGGAGTAACTTTGCTAATAGAGTGGTTGTATATTTTCAGTGTAACTGAACCACTGTGACCAGTCAAGAATAATCAACACCAGTACCACATCCGCACATTTATAATGGTGAAAGATCTATAGACTTAATATTTATGAAGAGGTTTAAGTTTAGGTCTCATCTAATCAGTCATCATATAACCGATCTAATTAGCATGGACTAAATCAAACTACCAAGTAATCTTATTCAAGACTCAATCTTTCAAATTGATCAGATAAGTGAAGATCGATGGGGGTCCCACTATTATTTTCTTAGATACCAATAAATTGGCTAGGTCAGCGAATGTAATCAATTAAATAACTACCTCTCAATTATTTATCTTAGACACCAATAGATCAATTGGTCTAAATAGGTTAGCTTAAGCGAATCAGGTTTAAGCTATTGAGCCGAATTAGATTCTCGATTAATCAATTCTATATATAGATTTAATCGATTTGATCAACAATAATTGTATAATCTTAAAACTTAATTGACTTAATTCTAATCAACACTTGACTTGATTTGATTAATTATTTAATCGAATTAGACCCATTATGTTCAACTTAAAATCTTAGATGCAATCTAATTACATGATCTAATTTTATTTTTCATAACCAAAATTCTCATGCACAAACATAAATTTCAGATTCTAAAACTAAATTTCAAATCTAAATTTTTACATAAGAGATAAATTTTAAATCATAAATTAATTTTTAGATTTAATGTACAAGCATATATCTTAACATGTATGTAAAAATTAGATCTAAATAAAATTCAGATCATAACATGATATCATACATCTTATAATAAATTATAAATTATATTAAAATTAATTTTTAAACTTAAATATACAATCATATATCTCATATATGAATCATAAATTAAGTTAAAATAATTTTTAGATTTATGCATGCATCTATACATCACATATATATGAACTAGAATCCTATCTAGAATGAATTTTAGATCTATGCATGCCTTCACATATCGAATATATGAACTAAAAATTAAATCTAAAATAAATTTTAGATTCAAATTAATTATCTATATATCTCATGTATAAAAAAAATTAGATTTTAAAATTTTTTTCAAAATATGTATGTCAATTTCATGCGTATAAAATTCGTGGCTTTGATACCACTGTTGAAATTTTATGTAGGAGCATGCATGTATGTTTAATTTTTTTAATAATATAGTAAAATAGAAGATTAAAATATTTTTAATTTAAATCACACATGTATAAAATATAGGACACAAGGATCTACTTCATATATTGAAATTGAACATATGTGGAATTTTATGCTGAAATTAAATATGTGATCGAATCACATACCTGTTTTATAATTTTTTTCTTTGAATCTAGATATGAAAGAAGGTAGGCTCTTTTTTAGTCATGCAAGTATCCGATCTCTATGGGTATCCACTTAGGATCAGTCTAAAACAGTCTTCTTTGGTATTGATCTTTCTTTCTAAGAACAATCACCCTGTGAATCTGAACGAAGTCTGGATCGCGATCAACTCTTTGATTCTTTTTTTTATTCTTTTTTTTTTGTTGTCTCTTATTTTCTTGATTATGAAGTAATCAAGATATGAAATTAGCAAGCAAGGAGGGATGCCCAAGCTCTTTTTTGGCGTGGAGATGGAGGACGCCCAAAACTCTTTGGGCATTGGAACTAGAAGGGAGAAGAGAGGGAGGTGTGGGGAGGCTTATGGGAGGCATGGGGCTGCTGAAAATTTGATCATAAGAGCCTTAGAGAAGGCCTCTTTAAATAACAAAATGTTTGAATCCTATTCAAAATCAAATAGCTCCTTAATACAAGTCCTACTTGCATTAAGAAATATTGTAGCTTTAGATATTTGACCCTGTTTAGGAGATCCATTTGGTGCCAGCCAACTATTGGAGCTTTTTCATCCACTTTTTCAGACACCACATGGGGCTTAGGGGATGCCACATGCTGGTCCTACATGTCCTCTTTAATGTGGGCACATCCAATTTGATCAAATCAAATGGTGCCCCAAGTAAACAATCAAAGAAATTGATTGAAGATTTGAACCCTTAATGCATATGATCCAAAACTCTAGGAACCCAACAATTGAAGCCCAATGAATCTAATTTACTAAAATTATTAGTAGATAATTAACTTGAATTAATCTTATCAAATAAGTAATTAAAGTGCAAAGAAAAAATTAGATTCAACCATGTGCTAGCAAGATTATCCTGAACCCAATAAGATTTTCTAAATCCAATTGAGACTTCATAAGCTAAATTATTTATTTCAAATCTAATCTCTTTATTGTATGATCCTATAGATTCAATTTTATCTAGTAGTGAGATATAACATAATCTTTTCAATGGATCGAAATAATTCTACTTTAACTCATCAAGGATTATTGATCCTGAGCAATCCTAGTGAGCTTTCACAATCCGCCAGTGACACCTAGCAGTATATAGTAGCAACCCAGTAGAACCAAAAGAGAACCTCAAGGTGTAGTTCACATGTGATTCAGTTTCTTTATCGTGAGTTCTGACTAGATGGTAGGTCATGGATAAATCATCAAACCTCATCATCAGTCATATGATAGATTTGATTAGCTCAAGTCTAATTATGATCCTCATAAAAAATTTTCCATCAATTACACTGCTGTGATCACAAACTTTCGGACTTAACCTCTCAAATTTCATAGAACTACTCCTCTCTAGCAAGATCGATAAATTCTATCTAGATGCGTACTTTACTCCTATAGTGGATCAACTATCACCAACATCCACTATAAGATCTCATTGAGGTCATGTTTATATATTAGTCAAACTCTAGTAGTCTCATTGCGAATAATCATACCATCGTAGGTCAAAAGACCATTCACACAACTACAGCATCGAAAAGATCACTGATGATCGAGTAGAAATCCAAGTGATCTCTTATTTGGTCACACTCAGTATTAGTTATTTTTAATAACTATCTGTACTCATCGTTCAGTATTTTTATACTGTAGATCAGAGACTCATCTACCTCAAAACAAACGATCTATGTGTCGGTCTATTCAGATCGATCATCATTCTCATTATGATACTATGATCAGGAGTATTTAAAATTTTATACATAACTTTAATTCTCAACACTTTGAGAATATATATCGAGGTATTAATTTTATGGATGATTTAAGGATATATCATACTTAAATGAAATAAAATTTATCATTTTATTGATCAAATCAATATATTAAGTATAAAATTATATCCTAGATTTATTACAATATGTTAGTCATATTGACTTTTAGGACATACGTCTAATAATTAAATCTAAATTAAATTCTAATCTAATTAACAAATTGATTCAATCAAGTCCTAGTCAAAGTAAGAATTATTCTCCTTATGCAATTGGATTATTTCATATATCAATTTGACTTGATCTAATTAAATCCAAATCAATCTAAATAGAATTTAATTCAATTAGATCTAATTTGAATTTCGTAGCTCAATCAGATTGAGCTAGATAATAATCTAATTACTAATTGATCCTTCTATAATTCACTAACACTTAGCGAATCTTTCAATTATAATTTTATATTGGATTAATCATCAATCACATTGATAATTAAATCTTATTATGATTCATAATTATAACTCAACCATTTGATCAGTCAGAAATCTCTATTGTGTATGATCTCATAGATTTTATTCTGTCTGATAGTGAGATATACCATGATCTCTATCATAGTATCATTGAAACTCTTTTCAAAGGATCGAAATGATTTCATTCTTACTCAACAAAGATTATCGATCCAAAATAATCTTAGTGAGCTCCCACAATCAATCAGTGACATCTAGTAGTATATAGTGGCAATCCAGTAGAATACAAGTGATAAAGCTCTAGGTGTAGTTGTCGTATGATTCAGTCCATCTATCGTGAGTTTCGATCAGATGGTAGGTCATGGATAAATTATCAAACTTTCACATCAGTCATATAATAGATTTAATTAGTTTGAGTTCGACTGTGATTTTTATAAAATTTTTTTTCATCAATCATACTACTATGGCTATAGACTTAAAGACTCAATCTCTTAAATCTCATAGAACTACTCTCTTCTACTAAGATCGATAGATCTCATCTAGATGCGTATCCTGCTCCTATAATAGATTAATTATCATCAACATCCATTACAAGTACTCATTGAGATCATATTTTTATGTAGTCAAACTCCAGCAGCCTCACTGTGAGTAGCTGTGGCACCGCAGATCAAAAGATCAGTCACACTATCACAGTATCAAAAAAATCACTAATGAGTAAGCAGACATCCATTTGACTTTTCGTGTTGGTCACACTCAGTGCTAGTTATTCTTTAACAACCACCTGCACTCTCACTCCAATATCCCTACACTGCAGACTCGAGACTCATTTATCCGAAGAAAATGATTGGTACACCAATCTATTTGGATCAATCATCATCCTCATGATGATCCTACGATCGAGAGTAATTTAAAATTAACCATCAATGATATATATCTTAAATTCTCAACTCTTTGATAATATATGTCACATCATCTTGTTAATCTCTTGGATGATTCATGGACACATATACAACATGAATGAAAATAAATTATCTGTCAAGTAGAAAATCATATCCTAAAAATATGATATGTGTCAGTCAAGATTGACTTTTAGGACATACATCCAATATACGGTGTGTATGTGTGTCAACCTTGGGCTAAGCTATAGCACTATGTTTTGCCCACCTTGGGTTAGAGTGTGGCTATGATTAGTCTAATGGTAGAAGGTTAATTTCAAATATTGAGCTACATTTAATCATAGTTGTGATATAATTAAATTAAATTTTATATAATTATACAAGTGTAGAAAATGGGGGCATTTGGACTAGCTAACTACATATGAAACATGGTACACTAGCTTTGTGCCGAGGTATAGTATTGTGTTTGGCCTACCACAAGATGGAGCATGGTTGTGACTAGTCTATTTCTAAAGATCAATTCAAGATAATAAGTTATACTTAACTATAGTAGTGATTTATAAAAATTAAATTTATATTATTATATGATAGAGGGAAGAAGGGCATTTGGACTCGTTAGTCATATATGAAATATGGTATATACAATTTGCCAACCTTAGGCTAAGGTGTGGCATTGTTCTTGGCTTGCCATGGTTTGGAGTGAGGTGATGACTAGTCCAATTTTGAAAATCAACTCAAGATGATAAATTTATGTTTAATTATAGTAGTGAGTTTTAGGTAAATTGAATTTTGCATAACTACAAGTCAGAGAAAAGAGGAACATTTGGATTGACCTGCCCTGTGTGAAACATTGTATATGTGATGTAGTTGTGGATTGGGTTACAATATTGTGGTTGCCAACCATAGGCAAAAGTATGGCATGCATTTTGGCTTGCTGGAGTGATAATGTTGTCAGCTCTAACCTGTGCTAACCAGTTAATGATAAGAAATATCACTAGATTACTATTGAATGGAATTGCTATTTGAATGATATACGATGTGTATAATCGAATTGTGGTGATATATGATATGCATCTCAAGATTGATATATGTGTGACATATAAATATATACACAAGATCTGTTAATTACTTATCCAACTATCGGATTGTTGATATATGAATCTTATTATTTTCTATCCATTATACATATGCTAAAAGTAATTTTTATATTCATGCTGGTGCGCATCTATGGAAGATTCTTACTACACTGTAAAGCTCATATATATCTTTGACATTTTTTTCCCTAGAGCCATAGAATGCTTAGTTTAGGATGGGTTCGGCATGGAGGTCAAGCAATGCGACAATTAGCTAGATTATTTTTTTGATGCTGGATGAACATTTGAAATTTTGTAATTGAACAAGTTTTGCTATTTGATAATAGCACGGATTTATGTAGTTGAATTATTATGAATTTGATATATCTGATTTAAATTTGGTATTTTAGAATTTTGTTCATCTTATAGGCTTTGCATGTTCTCTAGGCTAAGCTTTGGGGATCATGTGGTTATGTAATGTGGCAGAACTGGGTGATGGGTTCAAGGTATGACTATTTCTTTCATGATCAATCACAATCCCAAGTAATCTTAAACTTAAGCTTTGATGCCACTTTATCTATTACATCTTGAATAACTGAGTGATGGGTTCAAGGTATGACTATTCTTTCATGATCAATCACAATCTCAAGTAATCTTAAACTTAAGCTTTGATGCCACTTTATCTATTACATCTCGAATTAAGGGCGTAATAGATGTTGCATGCCTGGAAGGCAAACTACACAGACATATAAGGCTACCTAAATAATAAATCTAATCATGTTATAATAAATTTAAATCATTAATAAGATAACCTTAATCCTCAAGAATTTAGATCTACTAAAAGCTCCAAGCAATCTAATGCATGCTTCCTAGTCCTACAACCAATCATATATCTAGATTTGAAAAACAAAGATAAAGAACTATAATGGGCTATACTAATTCAGTAAGTGACAGAACACTTTAAAATGGATTAGAGCATGTCATCTAGTCATCTAATCACAAATCAAATCCAATAATATATAATTGATGGAGCAAAATTTCATTCTAATCAGTTATTGGATAATATATTTATATATTTTCTTTTTCTTTGCAAAGGTATACTTTTCACCAACTGATATTAATTCCAATGCTTAGCTATAGCCATGAAACCTAGTGGCATGGGTCAAATAATTGGTAATAGATAATGGATAATAGATGGCATTCAAATACCACTGTTCTAATTACCAGTGGTGTGGTATCGAAACTCATTTCTTAGATAATAAGTCAATAGAACTAACATATTATCCCTATTAGCATGGCCAGATAATATCCATGCTGAATATAAATACAAAGGTATTTTCACAAATTACCCAATCTACTTTTCCAAGGTAGATTGCATGTTTAAAATAACTCATTTAAAAATAAAATATATATTTTATCTTATATCAGTTTTAAAGATACGATTTAACATGCTTGACCACTTAATCAAACAAATGTAGAAATCATAGAAACTATTTTATCAAACAATATAAACTGTAGTTTTCCAAGATTTCTTAGAAAATATTCTATGAAGCATTATGTTACTTACTTGTAGATGTCAAAAAGTTAGAAAATGTAATCAATTCATATGGATCCTTCGGGACGTAAGAATGCAAAACTACATACATATATCGAATCAATGCACACTAATATTTAAAATATTTCTAAAATTCTCTAAAATTTTCAAAAAAGCAAGGGGAAGAGATTAGTAGAGAGTAAAAAAGAGAATAAAAGAGGAAAGTGAGCGAGAGAGAAATCTTTTCACCCTCACATGCAGATAGATTGGGAAAGAAGAACTAGCAAAAGTGAGAGATGGCAGACAATGAAAGAGGGCATGGTACCCATTCACCATTATCACACACACATACAGTGGGAGAGGGAGAGACAGGGGAAGAGAAAAGAGAGAAGCAAGGTGTGAGAGGGAGAGAACGAGAGAGAGAAAGAGAGAATGAGAGAGAGCAATAGAGAGCAGAGGGGACTTGGGCACATAGGAGAGGGAGGAGGCTTGAGAGAGAGGGAGAGTGGTGTGGCTCGATCATGTGCAAGAAGGTGGAAATAGAGAGCACCTCTATTAATAGCGCTCCCCATCCCCTTTTCGCTTGTCCACTGCCCAAGGACACCAATAACGAAAAGTTGTTGACATGATCCACTAGAATTGGCATGGCTTCTTTAGAGAAACCATTTACCCTTCATCACTTGGATGATTTGAAGGATACAAAAATGATCAATTAATCATCTTGTAGTGGGGAGACATGTTGTAATTTATCTGATTAAATCCATCTGGATGTAGCCCATACTAATACGCATCAAGATTTATTTTACATATTTGAGATTGATTATTTAGACTCTGACTAAAGATAAATTTTGATAAAGTGATAGCAATATATTTGATGGTTTGATAAAATTGAGTTCTACACAACCATAATGGATAATATCTATCTTCCAGTCATTACAACTGATTCAAATATTATCTCTGATGGATGAGGCATGTTATAAAAAAATTTTGACAGACTTGATCCTTGACTCATCCAAGAGCTTGTGACATCCTCCCCATTGGGTATACTCAGATTAGAGATTGAAAAATCATGATGTTGCTCTACGACATCGAAAAGCACATCCAGCTTGATTCTCTTATGGTTGGAAATTATAGATGCTTATAGGTTGATTTGATTGGGCTTGAATAACAATGGCTAGAGATATGTTAACTTTCATATTAAGATTAAATTTTCTATATTCAGTGATATCAAAGCTACCTCTATGCTAATTTATTTAGTCCACTGATCTTAAAGTGACATGAAAAATTTGTATATGCCATATTTTGTCTTTATTTTTGGCATATTAGAAATTATATGAATATTATTGATAAATAAAATGAAGAAGAAAAGGACCTCCATTTCTTTCTTCGACAACCATCGGGATGGACTATAGATCTGATTGACTACCCTGGTTAGTTAAAGTCATCATGATCTAGATTTGTTCTCAAATTTCATAGAATTTATAAAATTTTGATTATTTATTTATTTGTAGAGGGCCTAAAAATTATTGTTTAATAAATAAATGGAATGAATGAGAGGAAGGACGATGGCTCTCACCATCCTTCTCCCTCCCTTTGATGGGATGGCTGGGGACAGACCTCCGGCCTACTTCCGGTGACCACACAAGGCAAGTCGTCGATGTCCTCCTCCTCTGGCAGCCACCCATCGGATAGATAGAAGGAGGGATACAATGCTCATGGTTTTTTTGCCATTTTGTATTCCTCTTCACTCGAATGAGGATGGCCAGATCCACATCTTCAGCTAGCTGTCATGTCATGCTACTCTCTGATCTTCAATCTCTGGCAACCTCCATTCAACCATAAAGAAACAAAAAAGAGGAGAAAGGAGAAAAAAGCCACTAGATCTTGTACATTGATGGTTGTCCTCTTGATCGTCAATGAATATTGGCCAAAGGCCTTGGGAAGATAGCAACGGACTATCGATCTGAGCTTTTCGATGGTCGTCGATTGGATTTTTGGAGGAGCCATGATTTTTGTACCATCTCCGTTGATCTTCAATTGACCAACCTATCATCGGAATACTCACTGAGAACCGATGGAGGGCTTTGGGGCATGGTGGTAGTTCTCTGATTTGGTATTTCAGTGGCTGCTGGCCATGTTTAGATAGGGACAATCATTGATTTGTCCTCTTATTCTCCCTCCGATCTCCCATCAATAACAACCACCCATCGTCAGTTCACCGGCAGTTAGGACGACGGTCTCAAGTCGATCGCTGGTGGCTGAGGATGGCCTGTGCCTTGTCGAAAATGTTTTAAGGGTGATCAATCCACAGCAAAGAGGGTTTTAGGGTTTAGAATGGAGAAGAGATTGAGAGAGGAAGAAGGTAAGAAATGGGTTCTACATTTTGGGTTTTGACCCAAAGTCCAAACCCGATTGGACCTATTTTCTTAAATCGGGGGTTTTGCAATTTAACCTCTGATAAAGTATATATTGAACAAACACCCCTTTTAACAATTGACTGACCATACCAAATTGAGCTAGTTTAATTTGGTTTCAGGGTATTTTATAATTTAGCTCCTGATAAAGTATTTATTATGTAAAGATCCTTATAAAATTATATTTCAATCCTTGTAAGAAAGTTTAAAGACCCATGAATTATTATTTAGTCTCATAATAAACTTAATTATATAAAGATTCTTTGATAATTATGATAAGATCTTTCTCATATGGTTTCATTGTATAAAAGTCCATAAATTTGTAGATTGCATACTTTTTATGTGCTTTTAATTTGTTTATATGCAAACAAAGAATTATAAGCATTTTATTATATTGATAATGATATATTCAATTTCATATAAAGTTAGTGGGTTTATTATGTTCATAAGTAGCCACAATATCTTGAATATAGTAAAACTACATAAAGACTATCAAATAAAATGTAATGACATGTAAATAGAATTATAATTTTGTTATAGAAATAATTAACTTTATTCATAGGGAGTAGTTATTTTATGGCTTAATTAGAATAAGATGATAATTTAAGAAGGATAGGATTTATTCTAGACCCACAGGTATAAAAATTTACTATTTTTTGATACCTATATTATTGTTCTTATTAATAAAGTTTTAATAAATTCAATGCATGATGTACCTCTATCCACAGGAAGGTTATAATTTACTACTGAAATAATATTGACTATTTCAGATTATAGTTTAATTAATCTCATTATTTGATGATAATGTGAGCATGTATAATTTATAGTGTTAATTTCATAGTTATTGATAGTTATATAGCAAAATTTCTTTTCTTAATGAATTTAATTCTTGGAATAGAAAGAGAAAAATAATGCTCATATTTGGATGTGCTAATCTTGATCAATGTTTTAAGTGAATAAATTTTCACTACTTATAGAAAAAGTATACCAAATAAAAGAGTTTTTTGAGAAATGTAAGCATTCCAATTGACTCAATTTGCTCTATAAAAAATCTAACATGGTAAATTAGGAGACCTTTCCTTTCATATTATAAGGCACATATTTTTTTAGATGTTGTAGAGTAGAAATTAGAGAGCTCTAATAAGGCAGAGGCCAGCATCCATGAGCATAATATTACAGCATAGTTATCTGATACTAAAGTTTTCATATCAGATACTCTTTTAGTCTATTTATTCTTATTTCTCTTTCATCATAGTACGATCTCTTTAAGATCTCATATAGTATATACTATAAAGATTGAAAGTTAATGAATTACTGACCAAATGTATACAAGTAAAAAGAGATTGAGAGAAGAACAAGCTAGAGAATGTGAACTTTACTTTACATCAAGTTAATAAAAAATAGATAACGAAAAGGATGTATCCAAAGGTAAAGAGAAAAGTATTAGTTATGGTATTAGATGAAGCCATTAATAAGATTATCAAATATTGTTCTACAAAGAATGAGATACCTAAAGAAAATTGTATAAAATGTGAAAAGTAGTTGTAAAAGAAATACCCTTTACTCTTATATATGTTTTGGATATTTAAATTAAATGTTCCTAATTCTACTTGGTGCATTGACTTTAGTGCAATTATACACATTGCTAACAACTTACAGAGCTTCCTATTAAGGAAGCCTCTAACTGAAAGTGAACAGTTTATTCTTATTGAAAATCAAATACGTTCACTTATTATGACAGTTGGATGCTACAGGATAGTCTTAGATTTTAAATTTATTTTTTTATTTTTTTGAAAACTCTTCCATATTATGGCATTAGAAAGTGGGACATATTTCTGAAGAAAAGTCAAAAGGCTAGTAAAAGATAGGATCTTAGGATTATTAAACTTCTTAATTTGTGACATATATTTACTGCATAAAGGCAAAATAGATATACATATCTAAAAAGGATGCCAGGATAATAAAGAAACTTTAAAAATTATTCACACTATTGTATG